>CM062297.1:677831960-677969374 GCA_031216915.1 Pictodentalium vernedei | reverse complement strand
TACTTCTTTATTATTCCAATCGCTTCGGAAGCGGTTGGAATACTAAAGAAGTAGTCCAAAATGGGTCTGAGATATGTCATTTTTGAAACATTTTCTGGGGGCAGGGCCGGATTTACGAATGGGTAGACTAGGCGGACATTTGTGCGGGCCACCACATTAATGTTCGTCTTTCGAGGAACATAATATGACAAAATTCCCTGTCAAATTGCCTTTGGCAATTTGGCAGGGAATTTTGTCATATTATGTTCCTCGAAAGACGAACTGCATGCACTGTCATTTTTTTTTCTCCCCCACATAATCGATGGCAACAATTCGAAAAAACAGGGATTTGGGTGTTATGGTCGGGCCAATGTTTGGGCCGTTCCGGTGTAACAGGAATGGAAGTCCGTAGGAAAATTAGTCCCTCTGGACTATTATTCCGCGGAATTATAGTCCTAGGTCTAACATTTCTAGGAATAGTAGTCCGCCGGACTACTATTCCTAGAAATGTTAGACCTAGGACTATAATTCCGCGGAATAATAGTCCAGAGGGACTAACGTTCCTACGGACTTCCATTCCTTTTACACCGGCACCCCTGTACACAGCATATACATGGGAGGTGTAGGCTCAAATGTTGCTCCATTGAGGGATCCAAAGAACCGGACGAAAGTATGAAAAGCTGCAGAAGTACCAGCCTCCCTCGTGGGCCGGGATACATTTATTATGTAGATAACACCACAAGTCATGTGGCTATGAAAAAAAAATGAAAAAAGGAAAATTGAGTTATGCAGTTCCTTTAATAACCTTCAACATATATTAAAGGCATACACTGCAACTCACATAAATCAAATACAGTTTGCACCAAACCATCCAACCTGCTCCCTATGAGCCATTCAGTCACGTTTTCAAGCTCCCTGGATTCGACAGAAACCGCTATTGTTGATACAGACGACGCGCGTGCTTGGCGGCCAAGTTGCTCAAGTGGTGGATGAAAGGCTATCCATATTCGGTGTTTTGGGTATCGCATATACTGGTGGTATCCTAGAATACCCAAAGTGTATTGTTTTTTTAGAGTGTATGCTGTCCACTTATGAGGACCCCCCTCCCAACATTAGTTACCGGGTCTCAGTGTACCAGTGTAGAGTTGAGCTTATCTACTACAATAAACAAGCACTGCTCAACTTCAGATGGTCACTACGAGGATTAATGGGGTCTAAGCGCACTTGTAGAATATATGGCTAAACCCAAATTGCAAAAAAGTATAAAATCAGTTAACCAACTGGTTACAATTGAGTTGACACTTTCAGGACTCGTACCCAGACATTGCCTGGATACGAGGTCCTATCAGACCAGAAAAGCAGAAACCGTCTACCAGTGTGTACAAGCGCTGTTTGGAATTGCAAGGCACCCGAAGGGATTCAAATCTGAGTTAGCATTAACCTGAAAAGATTCTAAAGAAAGATTGTAGATTTGTATGTTGACAGTGAAGTATAATGTAATAGATGGACATATTTTAACATCCTGAGACTGATGCAAAAAGACCAAAATTTCCGGCTGCACAGTTTCCCACAAAGGAGCCAGGAAGTTAGCTAATTAAATCTTGTTTGACAGAGCTCAATTAGCTCTGTCAGACAAGACTGTATTGGTTAAATTCCTAGTTACTTCATGTGAAAGACTTGCAGCTTGAAATTTTGGTCTTTTAACATCGGTTTGCAGTATTAAATATAATACTTTCTCGGTGTGTGCATATAACAAGATATTAATCCTTTAGCCAACACAAATAAGGACGATAAAAATTCCGTCTATAATTAAAATCTCAGCCAGCTCGTTCCAGTGAGGTGGCATAAACCATGTTTTCAGTGAAAAACGTGGAGCTCCCCCATGGAGCCCCTTGATACAACCAACGTGGATTAATCTTAGTGACACACCTTTACAGTGGGTACTTGATAAAACATTTCTAATTCTTCAGCTACATGGCCAATTCCGGCTCCCATAGGGAGCCCAAATATTAACAAAGGCACTCGATTTGAACAAACTTGAATCCCCCATCCCCCCCCCCCCCCAGAATCAAATATGAAAGCATTCTGACTGGTGGATCTGAAGAAGAAGATTTTTAAAGAAATAACCTCATACTGAACTAAGTTAAAATTCGGGCTACCATATCAGAACATACTTGAATCTGATCCCCGTAGAGATGTTGTATACCAAATATGAAAGCATTCTGGTTGGGAGATCTTTTAAAGAAATTTCCTCATATTGCACTAAGTTAAAATTCGGGAACACAAATATTAACCCAGGGGCCCGATTTGAACAAACTTGAATCCGCCCCCCCCCCCCCCCCCCCCACACACACACCCTAGAGAGGTATACCAAATATGAAAGAATTCTAACTGGTGAATCTGAAGAAGGAGATTCTCAAAGAAATTTTCTCATATTGCACTGAGATAAAATCCGGGCTCCGATACGGAACCCAAAGATTAACGCAGACACACGATTTGAACAAACTTGAACACCCCCCCCCCCACCACCCCCCTCCCCCCTCCCCACCCCGAGATGTTATATATCAAATAAGAAAGCATTCTAACTGTGGGATCTGAAGAAGAAGATTTTCAAGAAATTCCCGAAATTCCCTCATAATGCACTAAGTTAAAATTCGGGCCACCATATGGAGCCCAAATGAACAAACTTGAATCTGCCCCCCCCCCCCCCCCCCACCCACCCAGAGATGTTGTATACCAAATATGAAGGGATTTTACCCGGTGAATCATAAGATTTTTTTAAGAAATTTCCTCATATGGCACCAAGTTAAAATTTGGTCTCCCATAGGGAGCCCAAATATTAACCCAGGCTCTCTTTATGAACAAACTGGAGTTGACCCAAAACCCCACCTAGAGATGCTGTGTACCAAATATGAAAGCATTCTAACTGATGGATCTGAAGAAGAAGATTTTTAAAGAAATTCTCTCAAAGTGCACTAAGTTAAAATTCGGGATCCCATAGGAAGCCCAAATATTGACCACGCACTCGATTTGAACAAACTTGAATCCCCCCCCCCCCCCCCACTCCCCCAGAGATGTTGTATACTAAATATGAAAGCATTCTAACTGGTGGATCTACCATAGGCAGCCCAAATATTAAAACAGGGACACGATTTGAACAAACTTGTATCTGACCTCCCTCGAGATGTTGTATACCAAATATGAAGGATTTTGACTGGTGAATCTGAAGAAGATTTTAAAAGAAATTCCCTCAAATTGCACTAAGTTAAAATTCAGGCACCCATAGGGAGTCCAAATATAAACCCGGGGACTCGATTTGAACAAACTTGAATCTGACCTCGAGATGTTGTATACCAAATATGAAGGATTTTGACTGGTGAATCTGAAGAAGATTTTAAAAGAAATTCCCTCAAATTGCACTAAGTTGAAATTCAGGCACCCATAGGGAGTCCAAATATAAACCCAGGGACTCGATTTGAACAAACTTGAATCTGACCCCGACCCCCCCCCCCACCCCCACCCCCTCCTATAGACGTTGTACACCAAACATAAAAGGATTCTGTTTGGTGGATCTGAAGAAGAAGACTTTTAAAGAAATTTCCTCAAATTGCACCAAGTTAAACTTTGGGCTCCAATAGAAAGCCCAAATACTACCTCATGGACCCGATTTGAACAAACTTGAATCTGACCCCCCTAGAAATTTTGTATTCTAAATATGAAAGCATTCTGACTGGTGGATCTGAAGAAGAAGATTTTTAAAGAAATTCCGTCAAATTGCACTAAGTTAAAATTCGGGCTCCCATAGGGAGCCCAAATATTAACCCAGGCTCTCTTTATGAACAAACTGGAGTTGACCCAAAACCCCACCTAGAGATGCTGTGTACCAAATATGAAAGCATTCTAACTGATGGATCTGAAGAAGAAGATTTTTAAAGAAATTCTCTCAAAGTGCACTAAGTTAAAATTCGGGATCCCATAGGAAGCCCAAATATTGACCACGCACTCGATTTGAACAAACTTGAATTCCCCCCCCCCCCCCACCACTCCCCCAGAGATGTTGTATACTAAATATGAAAGCATTCTAACTGGTGGATCTACCATAGGCAGCCCAAATATTAAAACAGGGACACGATTTGAACAAACTTGTATCTGACCTCCCTCGAGATGTTGTATACCAAATATGAAGGATTTTGACTGGTGAATCTGAAGAAGATTTTAAAAGAAATTCCCTCAAATTGCACTAAGTTAAAATTCAGGCACCCATAGGGAGTCCAAATATAAACCCGGGGACTCGATTTGAACAAACTTGAATCTGACCTCGAGATGTTGTATACCAAATATGAAGGATTTTGACTGGTGAATCTGAAGAAGATTTTAAAAGAAATTCCCTCAAATTGCACTAAGTTGAAATTCAGGCACCCATAGGGAGTCCAAATATAAACCCAGGGACTCGATTTGAACAAACTTGAATCTGACCCCGACCCCCCCCCCCCACCCCCACCCCCACCCCCTCCTATAGACGTTGTACACCAAACATAAAAGGATTCTGTTTGGTGGATCTGAAGAAGAAGACTTTTAAAGAAATTTCCTCAAATTGCACCAAGTTAAACTTTGGGCTCCAATAGAAAGCCCAAATACTACTTCATGGACCCGATTTGAACAAACTTGAATCTGACCCCCTTAGAAATGTTGTATTCTAAATATGAAAGCATTCTGACTGGTGGATCTGAAGAAGAAGATTTTTAAAGAAATTCCGTCAAATTGCACTAAGTTAAAATTCGGGCTCCCATAGGAAGCCCGAATATTAAACAGGCACTCGATTTGAACAAACTTGAATCCATCGGAAGCCCAAATATTAACCGAGGTACTTAATTTGAACAATCTTGAATCGGACCCTCATAACAATGATGTATTCCAAACATTAACATATTCTGACTGGTGGTTCTGAAGAAGGTGATTTTTAAAGAAATTTCCTCATATACCATTGAGTTAAAATTCAGGCTGCCACAGGGGATACGATTTGAACAAACTTGAATCTGACCCTTTCCTGGAGTTGTTGTATACCAAATTTGAAACCTTTCTGACTAGTAGAAGATGTTTAAATAAATTTCCTCATATTCCACTAAATTAAAATTCAGGCTGCCGTAGGGAGCCCAAATATTTCCCACGGACCCGATTTGAAGAACTTGAATCTTTTGGGCGGAGCCAGAAATCTTGCCTCTCCCATTACAAAGGCAGATATTACTCCACGAAATTTGTTGGAACAAACTTGATTCTACACCTCAAAAGGAAGCTCAATACCAAATATCAAGCCATTGAACCCACTGGTTCATGAGAAGATTTTTTAAAAAATTGGAGCATTTTCTTCCACCCCTCCCTATGGGGCTGGGCATGTTGATTTGAACAAAAACGCAATGCCCCTTCGGGGCCATCACTCGTACAAACTATCACTTGAATTGGTCACGTGGTTTTGGAGAAGTCCAAAGCATAGTTGACGGACAACAGATGTCGGACGGCGGAAGGAGAGCGATCAGATAAGCTCAGTTTGACTTCGTCAAGATGAGCGAAAAAAAAAATTGAAAGGCGATTTTTGTGAACAGCGCTGACCGTGTATGAATGTTACGTTAGGTAAAGTGTTAACTGATTTAGTGCCGGACGAATCAAACGAGGACATGAATACCACTGCTTACTCCTGGAGTTTTATTAACCCTCAAAACTCAAGTCCAATATTAATAAACTTCATCATTCAAAAACAGGTTTAACACTGTTCGGTCTTATTCATTTGTTGTGTTTAGTGTCACTTTAAGCATCTTTGGATGTATGATGGCCGCAACATAGATATGAAGTCAAATTTAGCCAATTGTTTATACCTGTGCTGCCCACTTTAGAGGACTTTAATTCAGGCATTGGTTTCGGCTCCCATTTTACCATTAAAGTAGAACCTGTTTACCACAGTAAACAAGAAAGGCTCCACTTCCCGGGGTCCCCATGGGGAAGGTGAAGGGATCCTATTTTACCAGTAAAAAGCATTGCTCAATTTCCCGAGGATTACCATGGGGAAATTAATCATTAAGCATTTTTCCATCGCATGCTTCAGTGCAAAATCAACAACAGTTTCATATGAAGAAACTAACAGGTGACGTTCGGACACTGGCTGTTCCAGAGACTGGCATTCCAAGAACATCTGGTCCACCGTGTAACCTGGCAAGACTATCCCACTCAATCTGAAGAAAAACATTTAGTTTTACTTCATTACACTACATATATTGCTTGCATAGAAGAGTATGAAACAGTCTTTGGCGTGTTTCGTCCAGTTATTTGTTTTCGCAGGCTGTACAAATGCCAAGATTTTAATTTGATACATTTAGCTTTTTTACGATTAAGGGGTCGTCCAACCTAACTTTGGTCAATTTGTTAACATTTTCCCCAATGTCCCAGAAACAGATAAGAGTTTTAAGAAAAGGCAAATTATATATCAAAATAATGAGTAAAGTGCAAAGAAAAGGTATATATATCACTTTTTTCAGGAAAAAAGTGAATTTTATGATTTTGAAGAAGATTAATTTGCCAACGGCATAAGTAACGAACCCGTAAAACCACAAACTGATCGGTAATTCGAAAGCCTTGTCCTCATTGTAATGATAACGTACTACAAAGACTTGGAGAAACTATTTTTTATGACACACACTCTGGTGTGTTGCGATGTTGTAATGCAATACCACCAACACAAAATTTGGATGTTCCGGATGTGACCATGTTTCAATGATATTTATTCCGGCCATGTGATTATAATGTGGTTCTTGCAAGAATATGCATTTTGGGAGATCGTAAGAATGCAAGGACGTGATCACGCCTTTTATTTGTTCGAGACAATGTATATATAATTAGATTTGCAAACACGTTACAGCAAATACTTCAGCTGTTAATGTCGTAACAGCAAAAAATGCTTTGAAATTCCCTCCACCGCCATCTAATATTTAAATGGCCATCTGAACCTTTTTGTAGAGGAAAATCTGAATCATTGCGCACTAAAATGATAACATGAACCACTTGTAAAAAAATAATAACAATCGAGTGTATAAAATCGGGTCGATACACATAAAATAAAGTAATATTCATAAAAAGTAAGCTGAATGCTTCAGAAATCACTTTTTTTCTCAAAGTATATTCCAAGCGAGCTTGAACTGTATTGAAAGTGTTGATTTCCCCCCATGCTGTGAAGTTATTTACTTCCAAGTAACCATGGATCTCTGCCGCGACTGTGTTGATGTCCGCAAAGGACCGATGGAAGATCGGTTGAAAACGATGCATTCGCGCTTTTAAATAAGGTGCAATTGGACGATGCTGTGAATTTAGTTTTTTCTTGCAAACAACCATACCAACATGAGCGTCGATCAGTGTCTTTTGTCATCGTTTTAGACTAACAAATGCGACAAATCTCCTTTTCCGGAAATTGTCTCCCAGTTTGCATATCATAATAAACATAACAGCGGTCAGAGTGATCATGATGGTCCAAACCCAAACGAATTATCGAATCCACGGTCAAAACTACCCGTATTTGAAAGTTGAACAAATGAAATACCCGAAATATTCGCAATTTCTTCAGTGTCCGTGCCGCGTTGCTTTTTAAAACCTGGCACACCAAACCACATTTGTTCATTTTCGTTTGTCAGCATCATTGTATCAGCAGATGTTTGTGGTAATAATACGAGAGGGCGACAGAAGCCAAATATTTTCCCATCATCTATAAATTAATTTAAATTGATAATTCTGTTTATTTTACTGAAATTATGAATTGATAAGGTGGGTGTGTTGTGATTATTATGCCCCCGAAAGCCGAAGATGTATCCAGTGCCGTGGAGACCTCTGTCAGTTCGTACCAACATTTTCCCTTGTTTCTCAACCATTGCTACTCCAATTTGAATGATATCTGGTGTTGAGATCGAGCATCATGGGAAAACGATACCTGTGTAGCGTGCATTTCTTCCGCACATATTTTTCCAGAGTTTTGATCCCTTTTTCACTCTTTCGGCTTAGAAAAGTTTTGTTCATAACTAGTTGATTTGTTACAATTTGTTGGAAAGTGCCTGCTGGCACCCTCCAATTAATTGCAACAAAATAATTTTAGTAAATATTTTGTTCCTATTACTTATCAAGCAACAAGCTAATGAATATTCTGCAAAGCAACCAATGTGGTGTTTGGCACTTTTATCGGAGCTATTGTGGAGCCTTCTGGAGCTCAACATGTTGATTATGGCAGGGTTTTCTATTCACCCATTAATCAGTAAATTAAGTGTTATATTTGGAAGTAAGAAGCATGAAAGGTTCAGAAGTTAAAGGCTAAAAAGAATGTTTTGCAATGTAATATGATTTTTGCAGATACACTTATTTGGAGGTTTACTTGTTTGATAGTTTTTGGAGCATGTATGTCGCCTGGAATTTTCAAAAAGGATTAAATTTTGATGAAAAAGGCATATGCCACGAGTGCCGATGGTACAGGCATACAAGGGAGGGCGCATACCACCCTCCCCGAGAAAATTTTTTATCAAATGGACCTCTCTTGTGGCTTTGGGGGGGATTTCTTTGCATACTGCGTTCTTGAAAACATACGTGAACACCTATGAATAGGAGACCTACTGGATGTGCCCTCCTGATCTCAGTATGCCAATAAGCCTCTTTTGGAAAAGTACAGGCAATAATTGTTATGTAGGGTTAATTTAATGTCTTTTGAATAACAGTACTTTTATGTGCATTTGATGGTTTATTGCAGTGAAGAGTTACAGTTACTCTTTTTTCTTCTTCTGCAGATAGCATGAGTATATTGGTGTCCAAGAGTAAAATAACCTATGTTACTTATTGATAAACCAGACAAATTTAACAATTTAATCACTATCAAATTGATGCATGGGATAAAGGGGTTATAGTGCAAGGAGTCTGTAAATATATTTGTTCAACTACAATGTATGACTTTGCAGTGCATTCCACATAGGAGTATATCATAGTTTCTTTCCAAACCACCACAGTGACACATACATCTTTTATATACATGTATGCGGGGACACTCTTTTGTCCTTCCATATTTCTTCTAGTGGTCTCTTTCAAGTTGACCTTTGTTGAACCTTCCCAAATCAAAACAAAAACAGAAGAAAATATCTGCCTTCAATCAGTTAACACTCCACTCATAACATTTGGTCTCAATCTTTATTACTTTCAAGAATTAGAAAAAGATTTCTTCGAGTATGTACTTCAATGTTTTTAGAATGGAGCTGTTATTTTATTTTAGAGTATTTTATTGTAAAAAAAAATGTTCTCTCACTTATGCCATAGCAGACTTTCAGGTGGTG
Organism: Pictodentalium vernedei; assembly: GCA_031216915.1. Taxonomy (NCBI): domain Eukaryota; kingdom Metazoa; phylum Mollusca; class Scaphopoda; order Dentaliida; family Dentaliidae; genus Pictodentalium; species Pictodentalium vernedei. Next base: position 677,960,051 of record CM062297.1, on the reverse strand, counting down.
CTATCCACACATGGCAGCAGTTCCATGGCAAATTCCAGTTTCCACATGTTCTGTGTTTCATTCCAAGCATTTTGGTATATAATTTATTGGGGTTATTCATTTTGGGCCTTTTTTGGACTTTGAAGAAAATTACCTAAAATTTGACCAAAGTTAGGTTGGGCTTAACTGATTTTAAGGCCCCATCCTCATCCCACTCTTTAGCAGTGGTTTGTATCAAGCACTGCGTACGCAGAACAACGGATGCCAAATAATGCCATAACGGCCATAAATTTACTCGGACTTTCCGTCAAGTGAGAAATGCGTCAATACAATTCTGACGAAACGCATCAAGGGGCATAATTTGTAACAGATAAGCAAAGTCTGCAAGACACACGAAAATTCGTTTGAAACTCTGATGCTCGCTCGAATGAGAGGACCTATATATGAACCTATAGTGACTTAAGAAGAAAGTGTATAAACGGGGCCCTTAAGAAATTAGCCTTCATTTTTGCTTTTGTTAACAAATAGACATCTGAATTGATTTTAATTTATTATCGCAATAAATTCAAGGGCGAATGAAATAGCGGCACACTTCCACAAAAATAAAAGGCCGCTAGGCCACACGTCCCCCGAAAAAGTGTGCAATTCGAGGTATTAAAAAAAGGGGAATTTTTCGAGGTCGAAAAATGGACATAACTCTAGCAAACAATTTCTCAGACCAAACCCCGATTTGAACTTGACCTGTATTTTATCTTGATACACCTACCCAGCAAATTTCATCTGATTTGGCCAACTATAACAATTAAGTTATCATCGGGAAACCAAAAAAATGAATATTCAAAGTCGAGAAAGGGGCATAACCCTGGCAAAAATTGTCGGACCACACCCCGATTCGAACTTGACCTGTAATTTATGTTGATACACCAACATACCAAATTTCATTTGATTTGACCGAATAAGCTAGTTATCATCGGTAAACGAAAGTTGGACGGACGCACGGACTGATACCGGCTATTTTAATAGTCCCCCAAAAAACATTTTTCGGGGGACGAAAACAGATGCTCGGCACAAGGAGGGAACCAGAAAAAAAGTTTACAACCCCTTTTCATCGATGCTCTTCCTCTCCCCACCCCCTCCCCCCCCCCCCAAAAAAAAATAAAATAATGGATATATAAATATAACACGATATAGAACTCCCTTTTTAAAAAAAAAGCAAACGACCTTCTTTCTGTAAATTCACCGTGCTCCCCGAATACTCAGTATCAATTGAAAGAGGAGACAAGAAGATTGACGTCGATGTAGAATATCGAGAGAAAACACGCAAAACATTGCATCGGACAATATTTACTGAATTTAGTTATTGGTGTTTCACATATTTCTGCACAATGGCTAATCGCGACTGCATCATGGAAATAAAGTCAAGCCCCAGGGGAACCGGGGGAGGGGGGGGGGGGAGGCTTCAGCCCCTCCACTTTTTTTGCAGGGCCAATTTTTTTTGTATGCACATATTTTAACACAACCAATGACTGGTGAAACAAAGGGCGGATCCAGAGCCTCCCTCATATTTTCGCCACCTATGTTTCTCGCGTACTCGTTCAGTTTCGATGGATTTCGGATCATTTTTTGCAGTAAGTGGCAGCAAACGCTAAAATGTATAGAGTCTGTTAATAAATCGGTTAACTGAAATAGATCGTAATCTTACAGACATACAAGTATCAAATCCAGCCCCAGACAAGATAATCTACAGACAGTATAATTGCTGTTAACGTCTGGTAAAGCATACAGGTGAGGTCTATTTATCAGCTTTGGTCGTTACGACCAAAGCTGATAAATAGACCTAACCTGTATGCTTTACCTACGTTTCAAGTTTAACGGCTCTCAAAGTGTGAAATCTTTCAATTACATCTCCTGAAAAATCTCAAAATATCCACTCAGATGCATAGAAATGGGGGCTTTGGGACTCTGGAATTTAAAATTTTCATACCGACGACCATCCATCGCCCGATCCAGCCAGCCACCCCCCGCCCCCCCCCCCCCCACACACACACACACTTTGAAAATCGCTCCCCCGCCCCTGAGCACAGCCAATCGTTTATACCTATGCTGAGCTTACCACATTGAACATGCAGTGCTTAACTTCACGGATTTCACACGGGGAATTACTTCGGACAAGTAAAAACTGCCCTGAGGGTCCTAAATTTATTGGTTTTATGATCAGACCAAGCGTGTCCCTGTTTTAATTAAGGCGGATTCTTAAATTACCTGTTTTAGATTGTTTTTAAGCGCGTTTCCTATTTAATTTAGGCCTGATGTCCATAGGTCTTGTTTCTAGATCTTTCTCACTGTCTGTCTGTGAGGTGTCGTGTCGAGACAGTCATTTCCAAGGGCAACTATATTCCCGTCCTTCCATTGGCTACTATCCGTTCCAACAAAATAGCAACATTCTGGATACAAATAGTAGACAATGGAGGGACGGGAATATTTTTATGGTCTTGGCATGAAACTTAAAAGAGGGGAGTTTCCACAACTGTCCACGACCTCCATGCAAAAACAATTTTCATCACCTCTGATGTTCATTATTTTTACTTATTGGTGTTTAAGGTCACCTACAGCATCTGTGGCTTTGTCATGAATAGAACACAAATAGAAAGTCAAGTTCAGCCAATCGTTTATACCTCTGCTGCCTACTTTACAGGACTTCCATCCCAGGCATTGATTACGGGTCATAAATTACCATTAACCCTTTGAACCCTAGTGGTTTCTTCCATGTCAGTGCAATGGCATCAATTGGAAGAGTCCCTATTCATTGTTAGGGGGTAGACCAATTGATATTTACAGTGTGCAGCCTCAGGGCTGCACGTTGAAGTGTTGATTGGTCTAACACTCATATTCAATTAACAGCTATCCTACTTAATGAAATTATCATGTATCATGTCCCAAGGCCGGAAAAGCTCACACGGAGGATGCTTGAACACACATATATTCGAACACACTCATGGGGCGTCCCAGGAAGTTATTCAGATCCGGGTACTTAATTATTCAAGTAAATAAAACAGTTTAACAAACAAAAATATCACAAATTAACCAAAAGGCGCCAAGGAATTGCCAGTTTTAATATATTTTTCAAAGACTTCCCATCACTTTTTCAAAGAAAATAAACTTTTCAAGCAATGAAATTCAGTCACTTTCAACCCTGGTGGTATCCATGTCAGTTCGATGGCACCAATTGGAAGAGTCTATATCCTTTACTTGGGAGCAGACAAATTAATATTTTCAACATGCAGCCTTGGGGCTGCACGTTGAAAATATTGATCGATCTACTCCACGCATTCACTTAGCAGTCATCCTACTTGATGAAATCATGACGTTTCATGTTCCTGGGTCAGAACGGTGTGCTCAGTTGTTAAAGGGTTGAGCTCTTCAGCGACTCACACAAGCCATGTAACAAAGGCTGTAAGTACTGCTGATGGGATTTTGCATAATCAAAGTACAACACCTGTGTAATAAATGCAATGTATAATATTTGTTTCTTCAGCAGGTGACGAAAATTACTTTGTGTTAACGAAGACTGTAGAATGATATCGCGTGTGACCACCAGAGTTTTTAAACCTTTACCAACGTATACGGTCAAATCGGCCAGCGCTATTCACAATGAAAGTGTCAATGACACTGTAGCTTAACCTGACGGTGTGGTGTCTTTGATGAAAAGAATAATGTTCAATGTTTATGAGAGGATTATGAAACACGACAAGAATTGTGATAAATAGAAATATGTTAATTTCTGTTCCCTGTATGCTATGTTGTACACTGTACTAAAGAATTGAGGGGTGAGTTAATGTAGCCCTCACAGTTAAAGTATGCCAACCAAAGTTACCAAGTTAGAGTGAAATAACTCCAAAACGAGTCATCCTATCAAGTTACAATGAAATCCCTTCATAAATATGACCTGTAGACTGTGCTAAAGATTTTCGGGCTTCGGGCCTGTGTAGCCATCACGGTTGACACATCGCAACCAAAAGAGGCGTCCTCATCTAGACATTACATTGAGTCATCATACAAAGTTACAATGGAATCCCTTCATAAATACGACCTGTAGTCTGTGCTAAAGGTTTGCGGGCTCGGGCAGCCGATGCGGTTGACATATCGCGACCAAATGAGGAAGTTCTCATATAGACATCATACGGAGTCATCCTACCAAGTTAAATGAAATCCCTCCATATTAATTGTGACCTGTAGGCTGTGCTAAACGTTTTGGGGTTTCGGGCTTGGGCAGCCGTCACGGTTGACAGATCATGACCAAAAGGCGATATTCTCATGTCGACATTATACAGAGTCATCCTACCAAGTTACAATGAAATCCGTTCATAAATACGCCCTGTAGACTTTGCTAGATGTTTTGGGATTTTGGGCTCGTGCAGCCATCACGGTTGACCAATCGCGGCCCAAAGAGAACGTTCTCATCTAGACTTGACCTCAAACCTAAATATGAAATTTTGTGACGATCGGCCTGCGCTAAAGGAAAATCTCCATATAATATCTAGATGAGAACAGACTCGCAGACTCACAGACTTCCGCACGCGTGATGGCAATAGCTTATCTTGACTTTGTCAAATTAAGCTAAAAATCACCATGTAATATTCATTATTATTTCATTTTTTGTCTCAAAACATAGTTTATTGTCCCACGTTGAAACGAGATCAACGAGCTCGTTCCAATGAGTGGTCGTAAGCAATGTTTTTGCGCAAATGTTTTTTTAAAAATGGGTTATTCAAGAATTTTGTTTGCAAGTGTCGTCTGCCTTTCTTGTTAGGTAAGGAGTTTTATTACATGACTGCAATTTAACCGCTAAATAGCACCACTATTTGACGATCTTTTTTCCTGGTCCCCGGAAAATCCACAGTGTGAAATCCGATTCCGTATCACTATAGTTTGACGGACTATTTACGGGTGCGTTCGAAATCACGTAATTAGCTGTTCCGGTAGCAGAAAGTACTTTACAGGGTTCCTGCAGCTAATTAGTAAGTGGATTCCAGGATTTTCAAGGCCATTTCCATGACATATTTGAGGTTTTTCGTGGCTTCATAGAAGTAAAATTCAAGGTTTTTCAATGTCATCGACTAAAAATCTAGAGTACAGTACCAGCGGAAGTAAGTTATAGGATAGTCAAGGAAAAATTTTCATGGTTTTTATATTTTGAAAGATTGTTTTTAAGGAATTTCCAGGCCACTTTTGTAGTTTTGGGGAAATTCAAAGACTTTCTAGGCCTTGAAAATTGCTTTTCAAATTCAAGGCTTTCCAATGCCCACAGGAACCCCTTTTTACCCCGAGCTGGAATGAGTGCGCTCGATCGGCAGTCCGAGTTGACTGAAAATTGACTGTTCACTTGGTTTTTGTTATGTATTCATGCGCATCGGGGGGGGGGGGGGGGATTCCCCGGAAGTGTGCACCTGTTACAAAAATAAGTGTAAAAAAAAATAGTTCTTTTTTACTTCAATCCAATTTACCACAAAAAGGTTGGGGGAATTGTTAATGCTAGCGTTGGCATACGATGTTGAACTTTTAGTCATATAATAAACCTACGAGCTGCCACACGCAGCTCGTTCGATCCGGCGATCTGACGTCCTCAACTCGATGTGATACTACAACCCAGATCACTTCACCTTAGCGATATGTATAACACATATATTTGTTCAATTGAAGTTTAAAATTGTGTGAGATTTCAATTTTTCCGATATGCACACCAAGCACTGGCGAAGCGAGACCGGTTCTCGTTAGATCACCGAAATTTAGCAACGTTGACCCCGGTTAATCCTTGGATGGGTGACCATTCGGCGATTGATTCTGGTGCGTCCCGTAGTAGTGGCTGGTGTGCGGTCGGCGAAGTTTGAGTGTGATTCTGCGACGTTCCATCACATGCCAGCTGTGGACGTTGGGAGTGTTCACCAGTACTACGCAATCCCCATCGTACCTATGTGTAACATAGGGACATGTTGGGGTGCTTGGCTTGTGTGCCCGTCTATGGAGCACCGGCAGTATGCTCTGTTGGTTTGAGCTGAGAATGTCATAGAATGAACAAAGGGTGTGAACACCTGTGCTACGGGGTAATAATGTAAGTCAGAGAGCACTGCGGTTGATTATAGACGTTAACATCGCTTTATAAAGCTCGCCAATGTGCAAACTTTGTTTGGAAAATTGGGCGAACATGCAGTGACCATTCCCAAGTGGACGGTCACATTGCTCAAATTGCTGAACGTGTTTACTTTCCTTAATGCATAGATGTACACGATTATATAACTTACAAAGGTCCTCTATAAACCTGGTGAGGTGGGGGTCTGCAAAAGCAAATCCAGAAACAGGGCGGGTGGTGGGTGGAGGGGTTGGTGGTCCATAGCAAGGGAACACCATATTTTTCCAGTGCTTGCAAATTTTCTCCCGACAGATTCTTAAAACCGTTTAGAAATACTGTGACAGCCCTGTTGTTCTTCAGTGTAATCAGCACTCTTTTAGTATGTGGATAACAACATAGGTTTAAACAGATGCTTCAGTCACCTCAGATTGGGTCAAAGTCGGGAGAATGATGGAGGTGGCAGGCCAATTCAAGCAGCCATAAAGGGGCCCCGATAGTAGTTTGTTGGAACAACTCATGATTAATTCAAGAAATAATCAGCAACAAAAAAATGATTACCTCACTTTATGGAACTAAAAGTATATTATAGCCTATTGATATCAAATGAATAGAAACATGAGTAGATAAAACCTGCTCAGCATGTAAAATGTAAAAGTTATTTATATTTATTGGTGTTTAAGGTCACATATTTCTCACGCACAATGGCTAATTCTGGCCGCATAAAGGTTGGGCGGGAACCATTCCTTCCAATTCGCGAAGGAAATAAAATAACTAAAGCTGCTACCAGCATATCATTGAGACGAAAAAGTTCAAGAGTGTGCCATGAGTGGGGTCAAAATAGTTTCTTGTCTTGGCATGGGTTGATTTTAAAACTTTAAAAAGCCCCAAACTATGAATGGAAACCTTTTTTGAATAAACCACTTTTTAAGTTGGAAAAGCATTTACATTCCTTATGTCCAGGGATGTGGCTAGAGGGTTTCAGCTGGGGGGTTTGGGGGGGGGGGGGGTGCCACCGGTGTAAATTCCAACTATGAGTGGTTTCGATAGGTGGTTGCACTGCAGCGCTGGGTGATATCTTTTAACCCTTTACCCAACGAATCGCCCGCATCCGCCCGCGTAATATGCAAATACAGCTGCTGAAAAAATATTATTTTTCGAAAAATTTCAACAAAACCATATCATGTGACCCCTCTTTGGAACGAGCTCGTCGAGCTCGTTCCAAAGAGAGGTCACATGATATGCTTTTGTTGAAATTTTTTTTAAAAAAAAAATAAAAAAATGATATTTAAAATAATGAATTTTGAAATCGTCTGCGTTGGGTAAAGGGTTATGAACCCTTCTGAAAATTTTCACTAGTCCTGAAACGGAAAAAGCATCATTTATAATGTGTCTGGGTCAGAAAATTTACCGGATTGATGTAGAGTCGAAATTTTGAGGTCATGTCAATTTTAGAGTAGGAAATTTGAAACTCAAGTTTCCAGTTGAAAATAAAAGATCAAAATTTCTCATCATTAGTTGGAATTTTAATATTTTTCATGAACAATGTTAATTTATTGAATTTCCAACCATTTGATTTTTGACCTCGGAATTCCCAACTATTTAAAAAAAAAAAAAAAACTCCTAGCTGGGGGGGGGGGGGGGGGGGGGGGGGGGCGACCCCCATCCCCCACCGCCACATCCCTGCTTATGTCATTCACATCATGCAAATTGTACATGTTACTGCAAAAACATGCTGCCAGTGTTACCAGTGGGACATATACTAGCAAGTGTTTGGCTGCACTGGCTCGCGTACAGAAAAACTTCACTGAGGATGGTCGATTCCAGTTCTCGCACTCTACCCGAGTTGTGTTCTGACTTTATACCACCAGTAAATTTGAAGTAAGTGAATGAAGATGACATCTCCCGATCTAGCCCCCCCCCCCCCCCCCCCACACACACACTTTAAAAATCCCCCCCCCCCCGCCCCGAGCACAGCCAATCGTTTATACCTATGCTGAGCTTGCTTACCACACTGAGCATGCAGTGCTTAACTCCCCAGCTTTCCCATGGGGGATTACTTCGGATAGCTGCCCAAAGGGTCCTAAATTTCTTGGTTTTACGATCAGACTAAGCGTGTCCCTGTTGTAATTAAGGCGGATTCTTAAATTACCTGTTTTAAATTGTTTTTAAGCGCATATCCTATTTAATTTAGGCCCGATTACCATGGGTCCAGCTTCTAGATCATTCTCACTGTCTGCCTGTGAGGTGTCGTGCCGAGACAGGCATTTCCAATCACAACTATATTCCCTTCCTCCCATTGGCTACTATCCGTTCCAACAAAATAGCAACTTTCTCGATACAAATAGTAGACAATGGAGGGACGGGAATATTTTTATGGTCTTGGCTTGAAACTTAAAAGAGGGAAGTTTCCACAACTGTCCACGACCTCCGTGCAAAAACAATTTTCATCACCTCTGATGTACATTATTTTTACTTATTGGTGTTTAAGGTCACCTACAGCATCTGTGGCTTTGTCATGAATAGAACACAAATAGAAAGTCAAGTTTAGCCAATCGTTTATACCTCTGCTGCATACTTTACAGGACTTCCATCCCAGACATTGATTACGGGTCATAAATTACCATTAACCCTTTGAACACTAGTGGTATCTTCCATATCAGTGCAATGGCATCAATTGGAAGAGTCCCTATTCATTATCAGGGGGTAGACCAATTGATATTTTCAGTGTGCAGCCTCAGGGCTGCACGTTGAAGTGTTGATTGGTCTATTCTACTTAATGAAATTATCATGTATCATGTCCCAAGGCCGGAAAAGCTCACACGGAGGATGCTTGAACACACATATATTCGAACACACTCATGGAGCGTCCCAGGAAGTTATTCAGATCCGGGTACTTAATTATTCAAGAAAATAAAACAGTTTAACAAGCAAAAATATCACAGATTAACCAAAAGGCGCAAAGGAATTGCCCAATTTTAATATATTTTTCAAAGACTTCCCATCACTTTTTCAAAGAAAATAAACTTTTCAAGCAATGAAATTCAGTCACTTTTAACCCTGGTGGTATCCATGTCAGTTCAATGGCACCAGCTGGAAGAGTCTATATCCTTTACTTGGGAGCAGACAAATTAATATTTTCAACATGCAGCCTTGGGGCTGCACGTTGAAAATATTGATCGATCTACTCCACGCATTCACTTAGCAGTCATCCTACTTGATGAAATCATGACGTTTCATGTTCCTGGGTCAGAACGGTGTGCTCAGTTGTTAAAGGGTTGAGCTCTTCAGCGACTCACACAAGCCATGTAACAAAGACTGTAAGTACTGCTGATGGGATTTTGCATAATCAAAGTACAACACCTGTGTAATAAATGCAATGTATAATATTTGTTTCTTCAGCAGGTGACGAAAATTACTTTGTGTTAACGAAGACTGTAGAATGATATCGCGTGTGACCACCAGAGTTTTTAAACCTTTACCAACGTATACGGTCAAATCGGCCAGCGCTATTCTCAATGAAAGTGTTAATGACACTGTAGCTTAATTTGACGATGTGGTGTCTTTGATGAAAAGGATAATGTTCAATGTTTATGAGAGGATTATGAAACACGACAAGAATTGTGATAAATAGAAATATGTTAATTTCTGTTCCCTGTATGCTATGTTGTACACTGTACTAAAGAATTGAGGGGTGAGTTAATGTAGCCCTCACAGTTGAAGTATGCCAACCAAAGTTACCAAGTTAGAGTGAAATAACTCAAAACGAGTCATCCTATCAAGTTACAATGAAATCCCTTCATAAATATGACCTGTAGACTGTGCTAAAGATTTTCGGGCTTCGGGCCTGTGTAGCCATCACGGTTGACACATCGCAACCAAAAGAGGCGTCCTCATCTAGACATTACATTGAGTCATCATACAAAGTTACAATGGGATCCCTTCATAAATACGACCTGTAGTCTGTGCTAAAGGTTTTCGGGCTCGGGCAGCCGATGCGGTTGACATATCGCGACCAAATGAGGAAGTTCTCATATACACATCATACGGAGTCATCCTACCAAGTTAAATGAAATCCCTCCATATTAAATGCGACCTGTAGACTGTGCTAAACGTTTTGGGGTTTCGGGCTTGGGCAGCCGTCACGGTTGACAGATCATGACCAAAAGGCGATGTTCTCATGTAGACATTATACAGTCATCCTACCAAGTTACAATGAAATCCGTTCATAAATACGCCCTGTAGACTGTGCTAGAGTTTTTCGGATTTTGGGCTCGTGCAGCCATCACGGTTGACCAATCGCGGCCCAAAGAGAACGTTCTCATCTAGACTTGACCTCAAACCTAAATATGAAATTTTGTGACGATCGGCCTGCGCTAAAGGAAAATCTCCATATAATATCTAGATGAGAACAGACTCGCAGACTCACAGACTTCCGCACGCGTGATGGCAATAGCTTATCTTGACTTTGTCAAATTAAGCTAAAAATCACCATGTAATATTCATTATTATTTCATTTTTTGTCTCAAAACATAGTTTATTGTCCCACGTTGAAACGAGATCAACGAGCTCGTTCCAATGAGTGGTCGTAAGCAATGTTTTTGCGCAAATTTTTTTTTAAAAATGGGTTATTCAAGAATTTTGTTTGCAAGTGTCGTCTGCCTTTCGTGTTTGGTAAGGCGTTTTATTACATGACTGCAATTTAACCGCTAAATAGCACTACTATTTGACGATCTTTTTTCCAGATCCCCGGAAAATCCAGTGTGAAATCCGATTCCGTATCACTATAGTTTGACGGACTATTTACGGGTGCGTTCGAAATCACGTAATTAGCTGTTCCGGTAGCAGAAAGTACTTTGCAGGGTTCCTGCAGCTAATTAGTAAGTGGATTCCAGGATTTTCAAGGCCATTTCCATGACATATTTGAGGTTTTTCGTGGCTTCATAGAAGTAAAATTCAAGGTTTTTCAATGTCATCGACTAAAAATCTAGAGTACAGTACCAGCGGAAGTAAGTTACAGGATAGTCACGGAAAAATTTTCATGGTTTTTATATTTTGAAAGATTGTTTTCAAGGATTTTCCAGGCCACTTTTGTAGTTTTGGGGAAATTCAAAGACTTTCTAGGCCTTGAAAATTGCTTTTCAAATTCAAGGCTTTCCAATGCCCACATGAACCCCTTTTTACCCCGAGCTGGAATGAGTGCGCTCGATCGGCAGTCCGAGTTGACTGAAAATTGACTGTTCACTTGGTTTTTGTTATGTATTCATGCGCATCGGGGGGGGGGGGGGGGGGATTCCCCGGACGTGTGCACCTGTTACAAAAATAAGTGTAAACAAAAATAGTTCTTTTTTACTTCAATCCAATTTACCAAAAAAAGGTTGGGGGAATTGTTAATGCTATCGTTGGCATGCAATGTTGAACTTTTAGTCATATAATAAACCTTTTAACGCTGCAGTGAAGTGATCTGGGTCGTCGTATCACGTCTCGTTGAGGTCGCCGGATCGAACGAGCTGCCACATGCAGCTCGTTCGATCCGGCGATCTGACGTCCTCAACTCGATGTGATACTACAACCCAGATCACTTCACTGTAGTGATATGTATAACACATATATTTGTTCAATTGAAGTTTAAAATTGTGTGAGATTTAAATTTTTCCGATATGCACACCAAGAACTGGCGAAGCGAGACCGGTTCTCTTTAGATCACCGAAATTAAGCAACGTTGACCCCGGTTAATCCTTGGATGGGTGACCATTCGGCGATTGATTCTGGTGCTTCCCGTAGTAGTGGCTGGTGTGCGATCGGCGAAGTTTGAGTGTGATTCTGCGACGTTCCATCACATGCCAGCTGTGGACGTTGGGAGTGTTCACCAGTACTACGCAATCCCCATCGTACCTAGGTGTAAAATAGGGACATGTTGGGGTGCTTGGCTTGTGTGCCCGTCTATGGAGCACCGGCAGTATGCTCTGTTGGGTTGAGCTGAGAATGTCATAGAATGAACAAAGGGTGTGAACACCTGTGCTACGGGGTAATAATGTAAGTCAGAGAGCACTGCGGTGGATTCTAGACGTTAACATCGCATTATAAATCTCGCCAATGTGCAAACTTTGGTAAATTGGACGAACATGCAGTGACCATTCCCAAGTGGACGGTCACATTGCTCAAATTGCTGAACGTGTTTACTTTCCTTAATGCATAGATGTACACGATTATATAACTTACAAAGGTCCTCTATAATCCTGGTGAGGTGGGGGTCTGCAAAAGCAAATCCAGAAACAGGGCGTGTGGTGGGTGGAGGAGTTGGTGGTCCATAGCAAGGGAGCACCATATTTTTCCAGTGCTTGCAAATTTTCTCCCGACAGATTCTTAAAACCGTTTAGAAATACTGTGACAGCCCTGTTGTTCTTCAGTGTAATCAGCACTCTTTTAGTATGTGGATAACAACATAGGTTTAAACAGATGCTTCAGTCACCTCAGATTGGGTCAAAGTCGGGAGAATGATGGAGGTGGCAGGCCAATTCAAGCAGCCATAAAGGGGCCCCGATAGTAGTTTGTTAGAACAACTCATGATTAATTCAAGAAATAATCAGCAACAAAAAAATGATAACCTCACTTTATGGAACTAAAAGTATATTATAGCCTATTGATATCAAATGAATAGAAACATGAGTAGATAAAACCTGCTCAGCATGTAAAATGTAAAATTTATTTATATTTATTGGTGTTTAAGGTCACATATTTCTCACGCACAATGGCTAATTGTGGCCGCATAAAGGTTGGGCGGGAACCATTCCTTCCAATTCGCGAAGGAAATAAAATAACTAAAGCTGCTACCAGCATATCATTGAGACGAAAAAGTTCAAGAGTGTGCCATGATTGGGGTCAAAATAGTTTCTTGTCTTGGCATGGGTTGATTTTAAAACTTTAAAAAGCCCAAAACTATGAATGGAAACCTTTTTTGAATAAACCACTTTTTAAGTTGGAAAAGCATTTACATTCCTTATGTCCAGGGATGTGGCTAGAGGGTTTCAGTTGGGGGGGGGGGGGGGGGGGGGGGGTGGGGGAGGGTTGCCACCGGTATAAATTCCAACTATGAGTGGTTTCGATAGGTGGTTGCACTGCAGCGCTGGGTGATATCTTTTAACCCTTTACCCAACGAATCGCCCGCATCCGCCCGCGTAATATGCAAATACAGCTGCTGAAAAAATATTATTTTTCGAAAAATTTCAACAAATCCATATCATGTGACCCCTCTTTGGAACGAGCTCGCCGAGCTCGTTCCAAAGAGAGGTCACATGATATGCTTTTGTTGAAATTTTTTTTAAAAAAATGATATTTAAAATAATGAATTTTGAAATCGTCTGCGTTGGGTAAAGGGTTATGAACCCTTCTGAAAATTTTCACTAGTCCTGAAACGGAAAAAGCATCATTTATAATGTGTCTGGGTCAGAAAATTTACCGGATTGATGTAGAGTCGAAATTTTGAGGTAATGTCAATTTTAGAGTAGGAAATTTGAAACTCAAGTTTCCAGTTGGAAATAGATCAAAATTTCTCATCATTAGTTGGAATTTTAATATTTTTCATGAACAATGTTAATTTATTGAATTTCCAACCATTTGATTTTTGACCTCGGAATTCCCAACTACTGAAAAAAAAATACTCCTAGCTGGGGGGGAGGGGGTGAGCGACCCCCCCCCCCCCCCCCCACCACCACATCCCTGCTTATGTCATTCACATCATGCAAATTGTACATGTTACTGCAAAACACATGCTGCCAGTGTTACCAGTGGGACATATACTAGCAAGTGTTTGGCTGCACTGGCTCGCGTACAGAAAAACTTCACTGAGGATGGTCGATTCCAGTTCTCGCACTCTACCCGAGTTGTGTTCTGTCTTTATACCACCAATAAATTTGAAGTAAGTGAATGAAGAAGACATTTTTGAAGAAAAACATCACCTTCGGAAGTCTGATAACTTTCTTGCTTGACGATGCTGTGTATAGAAGTTTTTCATTCACGCCATATCGTTACTCAGACACGTAACGTCTAAACAGATGCGTTCTTACACGAGGTTCTTGCGCGTACTAGTAATCCATATTCCGCGCGTGGTGTATCTAGAACATTTTCCAAGCCCTTTACACCTCCGGAATTTTCGCAGAAAAGATTTTAATGCACCCAGAGATTAAGTAACCTGTTGGGCGCTGTGAGATGACTGGTCAGTGGTTGCTACCACGGATGCAGGGCTATGGCGATTACCTAAAAATTGTAATGATTACATAACAATTACTTTCAGTTTCTGGTGATTAGGCTTACAGATTATATTTGAACTTCATATCACTTTCCGATATCTAAATAGCAAAATAGAAACATTTGTTGCTTGAAATTTCGTTATCTTGACATCAGTGTGCTGAGTATTATTTGATGACTCTTTATTCCTACTTTATTGAATGTCTTGCACTGCTGAATCGAAAACCGGATTCTCAGTGTAAATATGGGATTCTCAGAGAATACTACAGAGGCGGTGAAACCGGGAGGCTGGGGGGGGGGGGGGGGGCTTCAGCCCCTCCACTTTTTTGCCGGTTCATGTTTTTTCGTATGCCTATATTTTAACACAACTAATAACTGGTGAACCAAGAGGCGGATCTAGAGCCCCCACCATATTTTCGCTAGATATGTTTCTCTCTTCTCTGTACTGGTTCAGTTTCGATGGATTTCGGATCATTTTTTGCAGTAAGTGGCAGCAAACGCTAAAATGTATAGGGTATGTTAATAAATCGATTAATTGAATTAGATCGTAATCTTACAGACATACAAGTACCAAATCCACCCCCAGACAAGATAATCCACAGATAGTATAATTGCTGTAAACGCCTGGTAAAGCATACAGGTGAGGTCTATTTATCAGCTTTGGTCGTAACGACCAAAGCTGATAAATAGACATCACATGTATGCTTTACCGACGTTTTTTAACGGCTCTCAAAGTGTGAAATCTTTCAAATACATCTCCTGAAAAATCACCAAATATCCATTCAGATGCATGGAAATGGGGGTTTTGGGACCCTGGAATTTAATTTTTTCATACCGATGACCATCCATCGCCGGAGCCAGACCCCCCCCCCCCCCCTTCCCGCGACCAACCCCCACCCCCACTTTGAAAATCGTTCCGCCGCCCGAGTACTATGAGATTCTAAGAGAAAAATCGTGAAAAAACGATAACCGCTAATCAAGACTTTGACATGTTTTTCGAAAGAGAAGATACATGGAAAGGTAGTGCCAATACATTTACCTGTATCTAGTAGTTTAACTATCCCCTCTATGTCCTGTTCCGTAGCAATCTCTGTTACTTCCATTAAATGGGGAAAATAGGCTGCACAAAATCGGAGGGTCCGCTGAATTTTTGGCTTTGTTTCGGCAGGAGTAGCTTTTTAAAAAAAATTCGGGGGTTTTCATATCAACCTATAATCACGACGGAACATCTCTCCAACTGAGACAGACGCCCATGTTACATGCCCTTCATTGCTCCGAAATACTGAAAATTTTACGATTTCTTTTGGGATGGTGTAAAACAAGAAGGACAGCGCTGCGCTTCAGAGGGTGAAAACGGGGTTTCAGGTCGACAAGGTACGTTTCACGTCAGCTGAAGCCACTCGGGTGAGGCGAAATTCGAACCTTTTTAACCAATGCCACAAATCTAAATGTCGACCATTTTTATTATTGCGGGAAGGCAAACAAATTCCATTTATCTCATAGCAATTATATGAGATTGCTACAACACATCGTTTATCGACTTAATTTCATTTCGACATAATAGTTTTTAAAATGAAAACTTACCCCTATATTCCACAGAAAATGTTCGACAAGATACATTTCGGCCAGTATGCTTTGACGACGTGTTCTGAAGCATATTCATACCTGATACAATTGAATTTGAGCATTTTCCGATTGAATAAATTATACGAACTTCAAAAATGCCAGAACCTGCTTGTAGAAAGCGACGAAATTTGGTTACCGCATAGGTCTAAAATGCCATGTGGATGGCACTCTAATATCAGGAACTGAACTATAACATTTAGGTTTGTGTAACTGGTTAAAAAGGTTCGAATAACGCCTCATCGGAGTGACTTCAGATGACGTGAAACTTTCCTTGTCGCCCTGAAACCCCGTTGCCACTCTCTGAAGCGCCGCGTTGTCATTCTTGTTTTACACCATCTACACGAAATCGTAAAATTTTCAATGTTTCGGAGCAATGAGGGGCCTGTAACCTGGGCGTCTCAATTGGAAAGATGCTCCGGCGTGATTATAAGCCTATAAGTCGATATGAAAACCCCCGAATTTTATTTAAAAAAGGTCACTCGTCCTGGAACAAAGCAAAAATAGTCAACGAATCCTCTCGTTTTGTGCAGCCTATTTTTCCCATTTAATGGACCGTAACAGATACTACTCGCGAACAGGACTTCGAGGGGATAGTTAACGTATTGGATAAAGGTAAATGTGTTGGTACTATCTTTCCATATATCGTCTCTTTCGATAAAAATGTGAAAATCTTGATTAGCGGTTATTGTTTTTTCACGATTTTTCTCTGAGAATCTCATAGTATTCTCTGAGAATCCCATATTTACACCGAGAATCGGTTTTCGATTGAGCAGTGTGATGTCTGATCCAGGATTATTTAAATGTGAAGACAAAGATAAATTTACATAAATCTAGCTTTAATTAACAAAAACATAACAAATTTACAGAAAAACGTCCAAGTTGACAATATTACTTCCATCTTTGTTCATCGGCAATGTGTGGCATGCCTGACAACATTATAGAATAATGATGTATGCTTTGCTACACCTATACGGTACGAGTGGAAATAAATTGGGGGATAAGGATAACCACAATGGAAAAAAACTGACTGAATGGAAAACTGATCGAAAATTCGAAAAGTGTTCAAATTTTGTATACGTAAGGGAACAGGCATATGCCACAAGATGGCAAAATCCCTCCGCCCCAAAGAGAAAAGTGGGTCGAAGTGTTCATATAAATTGAAAAACAAATTAACAAAACAAGCTGTTTGTATAAAACAAACATGTAGAAAACAAAATTCAGAACACAAAAACAATGTCATTCTGTAGAAAATTATGGGAACCAGCTAATCGCGTTCACAATAGTATCAATTTACGAACAAGAATTATGGGAAAGGTGGCACAACTCTCACAAAAATGGACTAATTTATTTATTTATTGGTGTTTAAGGTCACATACTTCTGCACAATGGCTAATCGTGATCACAACATGGAGATAAAGTCAAGGTCAGTCAATCGTTTATGCATCATGCTGCCTACTTTAGAGGACGTGCACCCCAAGCATTAGTGACTGGGTCCTATTTTACCAGTAAAACGGTGCTTGTTTACCACAGTAAACAAGCACTGCCTAACTTCCCGGGGTTCCCGCGTGGGAAAAATGGACGAAGTTACCTTATTTGAGATAATCTCATAATGAGTGTCCATACCATGTTTTAACCCTTTACCTAACGAAACGGCCAAAACCGGCCAGCGCTATTCTCAAAAATCGCCAATTAATTTTCATTATTTTTAGATTTTTTGTCTCAAAAACATAGGTTATGACCCCTCGTTGGAACGAGCTCGTTCCAACGAGGGGTCATAACCTATGTTTTTGAGACAAAAAATGAAAAAAAATAGTTCAAGAATTATTTTTGGAAGTGTCGTCTGCTTTTCAGGTTAGGTAAAGGGTTAACAAAAACCCATAATATTTGTTCGAGTTATCGCGGTCACAACAAAAATGAACGAAATTCACTGAATATCGAACTCATTTGAGATATTGTCATAAGAAGTGCCCGCACAACGTTTCGTCAAAATCCGATATGTGTTCGAGTTATCGCGTTCACAAGATCATTAATTTCCAAACACGAAGAATTATGGAAAGGGGGAATAACTCTCACACAAATTGACGAAATTCACTGAATATCGAAGTCATTCGAGATATTCTCACAGTGAGTTCCCATACCAAGTTTTATCAAAATCCTATAATATTTGTTAGAGTTATCGCGTTCAGAAACAAGATGCCCCAGGGGGCCTAAGGGCGCTCACCTGACATGGCAGCCTAAATATCAATCCAAGAAATTGATTTGAACAAGTTTTTTCTGCCCCTCCTAAGAAAAGCTTGTATCAAATATCCAAAGATTCTGATCGGTGGATCTAAAAAAGAGAGAAGATTTTAAAAGAATATTCCTCATGTTGAACTAAGTTATAATTCGGGCTCCAACGGGGAGCCCAAATATGAACCCATGGACTTGGCTTGAACAAACTTGAATCTCACCTCCGTAAGGATGCTGTGTACCAAATATCAAAAGATTCCGACTACTGGATCTGAAGAAAAATATTTTTAAAGAATAGTCCTCATACTGCACTAATTTAAACATTTGGGCTCCCATTGAGAGCCCAAATATGGACCCAGGGATTTGATTTCAATAAACATGTGAAACAATCTTCCAAAGATGTTATATGTGAAATCTGAAAGGTTTTGGAGAGAAAAGTCTTAAATGTTTTTCCCATTACCCACGGTGTTACAAAATGCTGACTCAGCACTTTTTCAAAGTCCCGAAAAAGTACCCTATGATAAAACCGATAGCAATGTTTTTGGACCATTCCATTCTGTTGGTCCTAAGCCCAAGGGTTTATTACCGGCCCAAGACGAAATCGAACGTCGTTAATAAGCCACAGTGTTGTTATTCAGTCCTCAATGGCCGTTAATAAGCCGAGACGCAGGACAAAATCATGTTACTTCCATTATTTCCATGACTGGGAGCGGACGGCGGACTGTTAATGAATTTTGTTCTCATTCACGCCCGCCGTTCGCTCTCTAATGCATAACGCTGTGAATTACTGAGTTTTACCGCCCCGATAAACTCCGTTAATATAGTAGAGAACGCCCGCTAAAAGGTAATAATATCTGTTAGAGAGCTTTCCTGAGTTAATGCCAATTCGCCTATTTCCTAGTGTTTACAGACCCACAGCAGCCTCAATACATCTAGTTTTAGCATTTCATCTATTATTCTTGTTATAAGCATTTCATCTATTTTATCTTATACCTGTTGAAGATATAGCCCATGTGTTATAGATTATCTATAACACATACCCCTATGTCATATAGATTGGAGAACGAACTATAGTCTTTTTCTATATTATAATATAATGATGACATTCGCAAAATTGTTTATAAATCGTGTCAAATCTGGTGAAATTGATTATCAAACATATTTTTGTCATAAATCATAAGAATTGAGGCGTAAGTATATTTTCTGTAATTGTTTTCCCAGTTACAGGGCCACTTTCTAAGGGGAACTATACTCTATCATTCACTTGAATTTGTAGCCTTGTTACGCACCAACAGCTTTTCCGGGCACATCACATGTATTCATGCCCAACAAGAGAAAGCAGTCGACTCCACTCCAGATGAGACGACATTTTGACACGAAATCATCCCCAAAACCCTTTTAAAAATGCAGAAAAGAACAAAAATGGTCGGTATAAGATAAATACAACAATACCATAGGGTGTTTTGATATGTTTGATATCTTAACTCGTTGAAAGTGAGTTTTTTTCGCTCGGCAAGCCTCGCGAAAAAAACTCACTTTCAACTCGTTGAGATATCAAACATATCAAAACACACTATGGTATTATCGTATATATATCTTGCTTGACAGAGCTCCATGAGCTCTGTCGGACAAGATATAGCAGAATGAATGCTCAGTTTATCACTAGAATATAGAAGTGCCAATTTAAGGCTAATGATAATAGAATACTCCTGTTAATTATTTTAACCCTCTGAAAACTGGTGGTATATTCCAAGTCAGTTCAATAGCAGCAATTGGAAGAGTCCAGTTTCACTACTTTGGGTTAGACCAATTAATATTTTTTTTTGTTGAAAATATTGATGGGTCTACTCCACACATTCACTTAGCAGACACCCAACTTAATGAAAAGGTGGTCTCTTGGGTTTAAGGGTTAACTGGCAAACTGATGCACAGGGGTGGTGAGCTCTGTCAAATAAGATATAATAGAATACATTCACATGAAGGATGTACTGAGCACAAATAGGTTTAAAACAACAGGATTTCAGTGGATGTCAGAGGAAATCCTTCGATGGATCATAATTTTTTGATTCAATTAACAGAAGTTTACTCTTTAACAAACACTAAAAGTAAGGTAAATGACTTGTTTTTTGGAAGTTATATGCAATTAGCAGGCTTATTCAATAGAGAAACATCTAACTGAGGTGACTGCACTGTAATATTGAAGAAAGGTTTATTGAACATTCTTTTCCTCGTATCAAAACCAGTTCCAGTTTTCAGTTCCTGTAAATCTCTGGGGGAGTTTTCCAACCACTCAAAGAGGGCTCTATACTATTGGGAGGGTGAATGATAACTTCATTAGTTGCAGCTCATCAGTTAACTGACTAGTGACCATCACATATACAGTGGAACCCTGTTAATTGAATACACACTTTCACAGTGAAATTTATTCAATTAACAGGAGTATTTTTAGCTCACCTGAGCGAAGCTCAAGGGGAGCTTAACTAATCACTTTCTGTCCGTCGTCCGTCGTCCGTCGTCCGTCGTCCAGCGTCCGTCGTCCGTCGTCCGTCGTCGTCCGTCCGGCGTTAACTTTACATTATCGACTTCTCCTCCTAAACCACTAGCCCAATTTTATTCAAATGTTGGCTAAATGTTTATTACCTAATGCCAATTCAGATTTGTTCAAATGAAGTTGCCCCTCCTCCTGGGTGGTGCCACACCCCCAAGGGGCACCAAAATCTTTGTAAATCTTCTTCTCATGAACCAGCAGTAGCAGAGACTTGATATTTGGTGTGCAGCTTCCTTTTGAGGTGTAGACTCAGATTTGTTCAAGAGAAGTTTGTGGGGCTATACTTGACGTTGTTATGAGAGGGGCAAAATTTTTTGCCCCGCCCAAAATTTCTATTTTCCAAACCGAGAGGCTGATTTGAACCAAATTTTATGTGAGGGCTTATTGGGTCATGAGTACTTGATTTATGCAAAAAAAAATTTTCCCGCAGCCCCGTGGGAACCGCAGGAGCTAAAAATAGAAAAAATTTAAAACGCCCATATCTCCAAAACTGCACGGCACTGAGAATTTTTATTTGGTGTGCAGCTTCCTTAGGACCAACAGAAAGGATTGGTAAAAAAAAATTGCCATCGGTTTTATCATAGGGTACAGTTTCGGGACTTTGAAAAAGTGCTGAGTCAGCACTTTTTAACACTGTAGGCAATGGGAAAAACATTAAAAAATCTTCTTCTCCAGATCCAGCAGGCAGAATCTTTTGATATTTGGTATGCAACATTGTAGGGTGGATCTGATTCAAGTTTGTTCAAATCGGCCCCCTGGGTTCATATTTGGGCTCAGTATAGGAGCCCGATTTCGAACTTAGTGCATTTCAGGCAAATTTCTTAAAAAATCTTCTTCTCCAGATCCAGCAGGCAGAATCTTTTGATATTTGGTATGCAACATTGTGGGGTGGATCTGATTCAAGTTTGTTCAAATCGGCCCCCTGGGTTTATATTTGGGTTCAGTATAGGAGCCCAAATTTGAACTTACTGCATTTCAGGCAAATTTCTTTGAAAATCTTCTTCTCCAGATCCAGCAGGCAGAATCTTTTGATATTTGGTATGCAACATTGTGGGGTAGATCTGATTCAAGTTTGTTCAAATCGGCTCCCTAGATTCATATTTGGGCTCACTATAGGAGTTCGAATTCGAATTTAGTGCATTTCAGGCAAATTTCTTCAAAAATCTTCTTCTCCAGATCCAGCAGGCAGAATCTTTTGATATTTGGTATGCAATGTTGCGGGGGTAGATCTGATTCAAGTTTGTTCAAATCGGCCCCCTGGATACATATTTGGGCTTACTATAGAAGCCCGAATTCGAACTTAGTGCATTTCAGGCAAATTTCTTAAAAAATCTTCTTCTCCAGATCCAGCAGGCAGAATCTTTTCATATTTGGTAAGCAACATTGTGGGGTGGATCTGATTCAAGATTGTTCAAATTGTCCCCTGGGTTAATATTTGGGCTCAGTATAGGAGCCCGATTTTGAACTTAGTGCATTTCAGGCAAATTTCTTAAAAAATCTTCTTCTCCAGATCCAGCAGGCAGAATCTTTTGATATTTGGTATGCAACATTGTAGGGTGGATCTGATTCAAGTTTGTTCAAATCGGCCCCCTGGGTTCATATTTGGGCTCAGTATAGGAGCCCGATTTCGAACTTAGTGCATTTAGGCAAATTTCTTAAAAAATCTTCTTCTCCAGATCCAGAAGGCAGAATCTTTTGATATTTGGTATGCAACATTGTGGGGTGGATCTGATTCAAGTTTGTTCAAATCGGCTTCCTAGATTCATATTTGGGCTCACTATAGAAGCTCGAATTTGAACTTAGTGCATTTCATGCAAATTTCTTAAAAAATCTTCTTCTCCAGATCCAGCAGGCAGAATCTTTTCATATTTGGTAAGCAACATTGTGGGGTGGATCTGATTCAAGTTTGTTCAAATCGGCCCCCTGGGTTTATATTTGGGCTCAGTATAGGAGCCCAAATTTGAACTTAGTGCATTTCAAGCAAATTTATTAAAAAATCTTCTTCTCCAGATCCAGCAGGCAGAATCTTTTGATATTTGGTATGCAACATTGTGGGGTGGATCTGATTCAAGTTTGTTCAAATCGGCTTCCTAGATTCATATTTGGGCTCACTATAGAAGCTCGAATTCGAACTTAGTGCATTTCAGGCAAATTTCTTAAAAAATCATCTTCTCCAGATCCAGCAGGCAGAATCTTTTGATATTTGGTATGCAACATTGCGGGGTGGATCTGATTCAAGTTTGTTCAAATCAGCCCCCTGGATTCATATTTGGGCTCACTATAGAAGCTCGAATTCAAACTTAGTGCATTTCGGGCAAATTTCTTCAAAAATCTTCTTCTCCAGATCCAGCAGGCAGAATCTTTTGATATTTGGTATGCAACATTGCGGGGTGGATCTGATTCAAGTTTGTTCAAATCGGCCCCCTGGATTCATATTTGGGCTTAATATAGAAGCCCGAATTCGCACTTAGTGCATTTCAGGCAAATTTCTTCAAAAATCTTCTTCTCCAGATCCAGCAGGCAGAATCTTTTGATATTTGGTATGCAACATTGCGGGGTGGATCTGATTCAGGTTTGTTCAAATCGGCCCCCTGGATTCATATTTGGGCTTAATATAGAAGCCCGAATTCGCACTTAGTGCATTTCAGGCAAATTTATTAAAAAATCTTCTTCTCCAGATCCAGCAGGCAGAATCTTTTGATATTTGGTATGCAACATTGTGGGGTGGATCTGATTCAAGTTTGTTCAAATCGGCTTCCTAGTTTCATATTTGGGCTCACTATAGAAGCTCGAATTCGAACTTAGTGCATTTCAGGCAAATTTCTTAAAAAATCTTCTTCTCCAGATCCAGCTTCAGAATCTTTTCATATTTGGTAAGCAACATTGTGGGGTGGATCTGATTCAAGTTTGTTCAAATCGGCCCCCTGGGTTTATATTTGGGCTCCGTATAGGAGCCCAAATTTTAACTTAGTGCGTTTCAGGCATATTTCTTAAAAAATCTTCTTCTCCAGATCCAGCAGGCAGAATCTTTTGATATTTGGTATGCAACATTGTAGGGTGGATCTGATTGTGATTCATGAACGTATTTATTTGTAAAGTTGATAGAATCTTAGACAAAATTTGCAGAAAAGATCTACTATAGAAGGGGTGGTATCCAGGGTGAACCGTTTACCCAAATCTAGCAGTACTAATGCATTATTCACACAAATCTTCGTTCAAATTTTATGACCCCTCATTGGAACACACGCATTCAGCTCATTCCAACAAAGGTCATATGCCATGTTTTCGAGACAAAGGAATAAAAATTTTAGTTATTCATGAAATTTTTAGGCAACTGTTGTCTGTTATTCACATTGCTTCATGAAATTTCAGTACTTTTAGAAGTTACCTCAGTAATCAAGGGTTAATTCCCCTTAATTAAATGTCGCCTCTAAAAAACAACCACTTTGCATATCTTACCTTTTTACCAGCATAACTGCCAAAACTTGTCAGCATTCTTCGCAAAAATCGCTATTCAAATTTTAATTTTTGTCTCTTAAACATACATGTACTTATCGCTTGTAAATACCCCATTGGAATGAGCTTTTTGAACTCATTCCAATGAGAGGTCGCACACCATGCTTTTTGAGTCAAAAAAGCAATTTTTTTAGTTATTCCAGAATTTCGTACGTAAAACACAGCTTTATGACTTCACATTAAAATGAGCTCTCTAAGCTTGTTCCAATCAACATTCACGCACTATGTCTTTCACACAAAAAATAAAATTTTCCATTTATTCAGGAATTTTGTTTGCAAGAACACTCTTACCCCCCCCCCCCCCCCCCCCCCCCCCCCCCACAAACACACACACACAAACACACACACACACACACAAACACAGACACACACATCTAAAAGTTCGTCAGCAAAAAAACAGTTACTTCAATTTTTAAATGCATTATAGGAACAACTTGCCTAATCAAATTTAAATACTTTTGCATCATTCTGTATCTAGAACAAACCATTTACCATATCTTTACGCAAAATTCTCCAGCATCATTCACAAAAAAACACCATTATTTATATATTCACATTTCTGTCTCAAAAATATACCTGATCTTCCCATACCCCTATTGGAATAAGCTGTTTGAGCTTGTTCCAATGATGATAAAAAAAAATAAAATTTGTGAAAATTTTTGTTTTCTTGCATGCAAATATATACATGTAGCACATGGAAGATATCCACAGTTGGGGAGAGATGTCCAAGGCTATCTCTTCACATTCCTTGTTTGTGCTTCATGCTAAACCAGTTTGTCTGCAGAGATAAATTTGCTTTATTAAAAATCATTGGAGATTGGCCACACACCAATGATTTTAAATAAAACTAATTTTAGGTAACAAATGTTGAACTTCAATCTATCACTCAACCAGTTAATGTTAATGAGGCATGACATGGTGAAGGTGACCTAAAATACTTCTTAGAGTCACTTTGTCAGGTGAGCGATTAAGGCCACGTGGGGCCTCTTGTATTAATTAGGATTTGGTTGCATTCCTGTATTCTAGAGAAAAAAACATTTATTCTATTATATCTTGTTTGAAAGAGTTCAAATGCCTATACAGGATATTCAGAAACCAAATAAGTCTATAAAGAAGGGAAGTTTAGTGATGGCCCAGGTAATTTATCAACATATCACAAGATCTTTTATTCCATTGACAGGAGTTTACTTTACAATCTATATGAAATTAACTGGTCCCAAGTCTCAATTAACTTCTTCAAAGTGTGATAATCTCTCATAACACATTAACTCTTTGCATGCTGCTGATGCATATTCCTGCCTAGCACATGGTTTCTCTTGTCAATGATATAAGTATAATTTGGGCACATATGATAAAATTTTCACCCGATAAATTGAATGGATTTTTTCACCAAGGACTTGTTATTTTACATTTGGATTAATTTTTCATCAAATTTAGTCATGGCTGCTGTACAGCAGCCATGACTAGATTTGATGAAAAATATTTTGAAAATACTCAGTGGGTTAAGAGTTAAAGACAGGTCAGTATTATACAGACCATTCATTAACTGATTGAGTGCTGAAAGCCACTATCATGGTTATACTAAAAAGTGTTGAAGGCTGCTTTAGTGGCTTTGCACTTTATTCATTAGCTTGTTGTTTTTCTCAGTGGTAGAAAGAAAATGTTTAAAAAATTGTTTTGTTGCAATTTATTGGAGAGTGTTAAAAAAGACACTTTTTTCCAATAAATTATAATAAACAGTTTTTAGAACCAAACTCTTGCACAAGTAAAGTGTACTTGATGGTAGAATGATATTTTGGGGAAAAAAGTTACAAATTAATTTTGAAAAATAATTTTGTACTCTACCAGTTATAAATAATGATCTTTCAAAATAATAGTCTCAGGAGAGGACGTTTGTTCAAAGAAAATAAGTTTTACCCATTCAAGTCACACATATCAGTGCACACCCACAAACACACCTACATACACACAAACAAGCCCCCGATGGAAAACTTGTCCTGCCCTTGTCCCCATCCACTCAGGAACATTCATCTGATACCACCACCACCTCAAACTGAGTTTGTCAAGGCTTATGCAAGTCAGAACTGATGAAGAAATGAATGTAATTGTTTGCACCAGCTTTGGTACAAGGAACAAACATCAATGTTTTAGTATAGTCACTATAGTGGTCCCATAAGTTCAAATTCACCTGAGTCAAGTGCTATAAAATTGCATTGAATCTTCTCCATCCTCAATCCATACATCCAGAGTTTTGGATCATTTTTGTTATATTTCTACAAGAGTACCCTCCTTAATCTCCCTTTAGTGGTTGAGGTACTAGTTCAAACTTGTATGGTAAGATCAAACCTTAACATATGGTATATACATCCAAAAGGTCATGGTTAGTTAACTTTCAGTTTAGTGTTATTCCAGGTTATCAGAACAAAATGCAGAATTAGGTTATTATTAAGTAGTAATTATATCCTAATGGAAAAATGGCATAACATATCCCTTTCCACAAGATGCATATTTTATCATTTTGCACTTAAACACTGCTTCCTTCCATGTGTTGATTGTCTCTGATAGCAGAACTTTCAATGGCCAGGGTTATATAAACAACCTATAACAAAATGTACCATCAGTCAACATTTTACCCTTAATTGCACAAGACTATTGCCTCATTATTGCCAGATTGCTGTGGCAATCTGGCAAAAATGAGGCAATTATCTGGCATTTCAATGGATGAGGAAGAAACATGAAACAGTGTAATTCTCTAGGATCAACAGAAAAGGTGACCCACTTGCAAAGCCAATAATAAATGAAAGTGTCAATGACACTGTAGCTCAACTTGACAAACTTGAACTTGGAAAGTTATAAATGAAATGGCAAAATTGAAGATCATTGGTACCAATGTTATTTGATGAAATTTCAACATAACAGCATAACGTCAGAGTAATCCATGCAATTTTTA
This sequence comes from Pictodentalium vernedei, assembly GCA_031216915.1. Taxonomy (NCBI): domain Eukaryota; kingdom Metazoa; phylum Mollusca; class Scaphopoda; order Dentaliida; family Dentaliidae; genus Pictodentalium; species Pictodentalium vernedei. The sequence continues at coordinate 677,932,832 of CM062297.1, read as the reverse complement.
AATGTAAACAGTAAGACTGGTTAAAGGATGAATGTTGATACACAAATGCAGTATGTTCAGAAGTTATTGTAAATGGCAACTTTTTTCACAGAAATGAATACTAATCAATAGCTCTTATCTAAAGGTCTTGCCTAACGAGCACACCAAGTTCAAAAACAATCCTATGATAAATGCGGCCTGTAGGCCATGTCAAAGAATGTTGATGCACGAATCCAATAAATTCAAGGATTGTTGCTAACAGCAACAGTTTTTGATGGAAATGAAAAGAAAACCAATAGCTCCTATCTTTGTCACCCTGCATAAGCATACAAAGTTTCAAAACAACCTGATAATGAATGTGCCCTCTGAGGCATGCTAAAGGAAGATGTTAATGCACAAATGCACTAAGTAGAAGGTCATTGCTTGTGGCAATGGTTTGGGGTTTTTTTTATGGAAATTCATAAATATACCCTGCTGAGAGTTCAAAAGGGATAAGTTGATGCACAAATGCAGTAAGTTCAAAGGCTGGTGATAACGACAATAATGTTTTATGGAAATGAGAAAAAGCAATAGCTCACATCTAGAGGTCACCCTGAACACACATACCAAGTTTCAAAGTGATCTGATCATGAATGTGTCCTGAAGGGTGTGTTAAAGGGAAATATTGAGGCCTGACTAAAGTAAGTTCAAAGGTCAGCGGCAACATTTTTTGACAGAAATGGAAGAAAATCGACAGCTCCCATATAGATGTCACCCCACACAAGCACACCAAGTCTGCAAGTGATACAATCATAAATGTGCCCTGCAGGGTGTGTCAAAGGGAAATATTGATGCTCAACTGCACTAAGTGTTTACTAAGTTCCTCGAAGGTCATTGCCAGTGGCAACATTTTTTTGACGGAAATCGAAGAAAATCAATAGCTCCCATCTAGAGGAAACCCCAAACAAGCATACAAAGTTTCAAACCGATCTGATTATAAATGTGCCCTGTAGGGCATGCCAAAGGAATATATTGATACCTGCCTAAACTAAGTTCAAAGATCGTTGCCAGCGCAACATTTTTTGATGGGCGGAAATGGAAGAAAATCGATAGCTCCCATCTAGAGGTCACCCCAAACAAGCATGCCAGGTTTCAAAGCAATCCAATCATAAATGTGCCCTGCAGGGTGTGCCAAAGGGAAATATTGAGGTCTGACTAAACTAAGTTCTTAGAACGTTGGCCACAGCAACATTTTTTGACGTAAATTGAAGAAAATCGATAGCTCCCATCTAGAGGACACCCCAAACAAGCATACTAAGTTTCAAAGCCATCCAATCATAAATTACCCTGTAGGGTGTGCCAAAGGAAATATTGAGGTTTGACTAAACCAAGTTCTAAGAACGTTGGTCGCGGCAACATTTTTTGACAGAAATTGAAGAAAATCGATAGCTCCCATCTAGAGGTCACCCCAAACAAGCATACTGAGTTTCAAAGCGATCCAATCATAAATGTGACCTGTAGGGTGTGCCAAAGGGAAATATTGAGGTTTGACTAAACTAAGTTCTAATAACGTTGGCCGCGGCAACATTTTTTGACGGAAATTGAAGAAAATCGATAGCTCCCATCTAGAGGTCACCCCAAACAAGCATACCAAGTTTCAAAGCAATCTAACCATAAATGCGACCTGTGAGGTGTGCCAAAGGAAATTGTGGACGTATGTACTAACGTACTAACATACTAACGTAGTAACGTACTAACGTACTTACATAACGTACGTACGTATGCCGATGGACGGGAAGTGATGGCAATAGTTCAGCTTGTCTTTGTCAAGTTGAGCTAAAAAAAAATGCATTATTACTTCGGGCAAAATGAGGCGAATAGCATTAAACCGAAAATTAAATGACCATGGCCTAACATAGCAAATATTAACTCATGCCCCATGGCTTCACTGCTCAAGTTTGGACAACTTACCAACCTACCTGGTTGGTCTGAATTTCTTCTAGTATTCTTGGTGTCCAAAAGAAAAAAGAAAAACACAGTCATCTTCAGATTACATAATGTGATCAAATTTTCATCCAACAAAACAATTATACATGTACACAGATTATATTATGATTATTTACAACATCTTTTGTTTACCCCTTTGAACTCTAGTGGTATCTACCATGCCAGTTCAAAGGCAGCAATTAGAAGAGTCCATATTCATTATTTGGGGTAGACCAATCAGTATTTTCAACGTGCAGCCTTGGGCTGCACATTGAAAATACTGATTGGTCTACCCCACAATATTTACTGAAGAGCCATCCTATATAATGACGTTATGATATATCATGTTCCTGGCCGGAAAAGTGGCCGCTGGGGTTCAAAGGGTTAAAATCCATTATATGAACAAAATCTTTTTTTGTCATGTAGAATGAGAACAATAATCAGAATATGATGACTAGATGAGACAAATGTAATACGAAACAACAATAAAGTGTAAAAAAGAATCACAAATAATCAGAGGCAAAAAATCTTTGGTGTCAAAATTGTAAAAAACATCACAAGTTTTCAGTACCAATATTTTTTTGATGTCAAACATCTTCGTTGTTTCACCAGGCTCATAAATGAAAAGTGATATGTCTAGAATCCATGTAAATTCATGTAATTTTACTGAAAATACTGGTGGAAAAAAATATGTTCAATTTTATTTACAGGGGAAAATTTGGTTAACCCTTTACCCAACGAATCGGCTGCATCCGCCCGCGTAATATGCAAATTCAGCAGTTGAAAAAGTATCATTTTTCAAAAAATTTCAACAAAACCATATCATTTATATCCCATGTTGCCTATTTTAGAGGACCCCAAGCATTAGTGACTGGGTCCTATTTTACCAGTGAAACAGAGCTGCTTCACTTCCCGGGGTTCCCGCAGGGGATATAATAGAATAAATTCTCAGTTTATCTGTAGAATACAAGAAAGTGACCAAATCCCTGTTAATTGAATACTCCAGTTAACTGGATAATTTTCAATGGCACAGAGGGTTTTCAATTAAGAGTCTTACAGGGTTCCACTGAATTTTATATAACACCACTCCTTGACCCCAGATAAACGATGACATTTGGTTGGGAAATAAAGGGCTTGTATCGCAACTGGTTGACAGGTTACGCTATATAGCATGGTGGTAACCCATAGGAAAAAGGCTTCTCTGCCTTCCCTTTTTAATGCCAGTCATGTTTTTTTATGTTTTAAGAGGATTTCCGCTCATAAAAATATCGAAAACTAACGTGCAATCTTGCCAAAGAGAGAGTTCATGCTAGTTGTTGCTATTTATTTTGGCAGAAATTCTTTTAAGAAGGAAACAGGGAGCCATTTTATTCATATGTGGTTGCAACACTCAACCTTTGTGTTGATATAGTTCTGAAAAACCGTCAAGTCTTTCTGGTAAAACATGTGAGATTAATAATTTAATAAAGTTATGTTGCATTACTTTGTTGTAACCTGCAGTTCATTCGCATATTTTACAGCTGACGTAACCAAGCCTGAATATAAGACGTCTGTCATTTGCAAAATGGGGTCCCCAGAGGGTGAATTTGCTGGGGCTATCTCATACAGTGGGCCAATTAAGGCCAATTTATCCTCGAGGTACATCTTTCTGTTTTGGCTTGAGACCTTGATTCAGACTGAGGTTCACAGAGGGTAAATTTTGTGATGCTACTGTGTTGTGCAGGGTAGCATCACCAAATTCACCCTCTGGGGACCTCTTTTTGCAGATGACAGTCTTCTTATTTTCAGGCTTGTATGTAACCTACACAGAACCTAAATGGTCAGTCGCGAGTTTGTTTTCAGGCCTGTGACATCTATAGTGGAAACTTATGAAGCTTCAATGGAATGTACTCGTTCTAATGAGTGGTTAGAAGATAAGTTTTGGGGGGAAAGGTTGAAGAAAAAATAAAATTTTAAGTGTGATTTTTGTGAATAGCGCTGGCCAGATATGACCATTATCTCACGTAATGAGTGAACACTGTTTACACTGAATATTAATTTTTAGCCTGCAAAGAGTGTATCCCATCACAAATAGAAGCCAGATGGCCCTTTCATGTTTCCATCTGACTGAGTGGTATGTAGTGACAGCATAAACCCAGAGTTCAGACTCGAAATCTCGGAGTGCCAGACAATAGCAGGCCAAAAGTTTCCTCTACCATGTTAACCTTTACCCAACAAATTGGTCATACCACCCACATAAATTACAAATAAAACAGCAAAACCATATCATGTGACTTCCTCATTATAACTAGCTTGTTGAGCTCGATCCAATGAGGGGGTCACATGATAGGATTTTGTTGAAATGTTTTTAAAAAAAAAATTAATAAAAGAATTAATTTTGATGTCCTGTGCATTAAGTAATGGGATAAATGTAGACAAAATGTAGAGATGAAACAGTTAATCGATTAATCAATGATCAACATCTTGACTGATCCAAAAAGTAATTGATCGATTAAGCGTTACTTTTGAACTACTGTATTTTGCGGGTTAACAAAGGAACAAACTTGCTCCAAAACAGGCAAACGTTGTCACACTGACTCACATCAATTATATGAGACAGAGTAAAACATGCAAGTTACTTGCTGACATACTTGTTTACTTGCATGATCATCATACTGTATCAGTGGCTGGAAATGGTCATTCTTAAACCTTTACCCATTGCGTAGCAGACGATACTTGCAAAAGAAATTCATGAATTACTAAAAATCTTCAATTTTTGTCTCAAAAACATAGCTTATGACCTCTCATTGGAACGAGCTCGTTCCAAAGAGGGGCCATAAGCTATGTTTTTGAGACAAAAATTGAAAACATAATAAATTTGAATGGAAATTTTGGTATATGGGCCTAGTCGGTTTTGTTTGCTACATTGGGTAAAGGGTTCATGCTGTAAATCATCAACAGTTTGGCAATTATTCAGATATCCATTTGGACAAGTGATTAATTGGTTAACCAAGGTTAATCCACGTGATTAATCGATCAAGAAAACCCATTAACCGTTTCAGCTCGAACAAACTGTATCATTGTGGAGATCAGTGGTGGTTAACCCTTTACCTAATGTAACGGCCAAAACCGGCCATATCGATTCTCAAAAATCGCCAATTAATTTTCATTATTTTTTTCATTTTTTTGTCTCAAAAACATAGGTTATGACCCCTCGTTGGAACGAGCTCATCGAGCTCGTTCCAACGAGGGGTCATAACCTATGTTTTTGAGACAAAAAATGAAAAAAATTAGTTATTCAAGAATTATTTTTGCAAGTGTCGTCTGCTTTTCAGGTTAGGTAAAGGGTTAAATGAGCACTTTTTGTCCAAAGCTGTGGTTAGAAATGAAAATGTGCTGTACACACTCAACCGCCATTCACCACTGTGCACAGACAGAACCCTGCAAATGCCATTTTAAGTGATTTGAACAGAGTGTTCAGTGGCCTGGAAATCTTTCGAGACAGGCAATTGGACATATGGCTTAACCCTTTACCTAACAAATCACCCGCGTAATATGCAACTTGAGCAGTAGAAAATATTAAATTTTTCAAAATATTTCAACAAAATCATATCATGTGACGGCATTGAGCTCGTTCTAATGAGGGGTCACATGACATGGTTTTGTTGAAATGTTTTGAAATATTAAAAACAATGATATTTAAAATAATAAATTTTGATATCGTCTGCATTGGGTAAAGGGTTAAGGAACATAAGTGCATGCATAAACTGGGCCTCCATTACATGGTCACCAAAACCAGTCAAACAATCTAGGTCACAAATCCAGGGACCTCAAACTATCTGTGGTGCCTGACAATTTGTTTATTTTGTATAAATATTTCTTGACTAATTGAAAACTTTCATTTTCTATGTCCCTAAAACACAGCTTATGCCCCCTCACCGGAACAAGCTTGTTAAGCTAATGAAGGACCATAAGCTATGTTTTAGGAGGTTATTCTGGGGGGTGGGGGGGGGGGGGTGCAGAGGCCATTTTTTGGCACAAATTTTAAGAAACAAACTTTGCAAGAAAGCTATATACCAAATGTCAAACAATTCTGGTAGATGTAAAGAAAAGGATTTTTAACGAATTTTACTAATATTGCACTAAGTTATAATTCCAGCTCACACAAGGAGACCAAATATTAACCCAGGGTCTTGATTTGAACAAACTCTAAGTTGACCCTCCTAATGATGTTGTACCCCATATATCAGAACATTCTGACAGGTAGATCTGAAGAAGATTTTTAAAGAAATTTTCTTAAATTGCTTTAAGTCAAAACTCAGGAACCCACAGAGAGCCCAGATATAACCCAGTGTCTTGATGTTGTATTCCAAATATGAAAAGATTCTGACTGGTTGATCCAAAGAAGAACTTCAAAGAATATTTATCATATTCAACTAAATTAAAATTTGGGCTCCCATACGAGCCCACATATAACTCAGTGACTTCATTTGAACAAAATTTGAATCTGCCCCATAATGATGCTGTATACCAAATATCAAAAAGATTCTGACTGGTAGATCTGAAGAAGAAGATTTTTAAAGAATTTTTCTCTAACATATCACACTCCATTAAAATTAAGGTACCTACAGAGAGCTCAAATATAACCCAGTGTCTTGATTTGAATAAACTTGAATCTGCGTGTCCTAAGGATGATGTATACCAAATATGAAAAGATGAACATCTGAAAAAGAAAATTTTCAAAGAATATTCCTTAAAATTTGGGCTTGCATAAGAAGCTCAAATATGGACCCAGTGACTTCATGTGAACAAATCTGAAGTTGGCCCTAAGTTAAAACTCAACTCAGGCACCCACAGAGACCCCAAATATAACCCAGTGTCTTGATGCTGTATACCAAATATCAAAAGATTCTGACTGGTGGATCCGAAGAAGAAGAATTTCAAAGAATATTCATATTATTGCACTAAATTATAATTTGGGCTACCATAGAGAGCCCAAATATAACCCAGGGACTTCATTTAAACAAGTCTGAATCCCCCCCCCCCCCCCCCCCCCCCCCCCCCCCCCCCCCAATGATACTGTATTCTCAATATCAAAAAGATTCGGGTAGAACTGAAGAAGATGATTTAAATTCAGATTTTTAAAGAATTTTTCTCTGACATATCACACTCAATTAAAATTAAGGTATCTACAGGAAGCCCAAATATAACCCAGTGTCTTGATTTGAATAAACTTGCTCATCCTAAGGATGTTGTGTGCCAAATATCAAAAGATGTAAATGTGAAGAAGAAAATTTTCAAAGAATATTCCTCATATTGCACTAAGTTAAAATTTGGGATCGCATAAGAAGACCAAATATGGACCCAGCGACTTGATGTAAACAAATTGAAGTTGGACCTGAAAGATCCTGTATACCAATTTACCAAATATCGGACGATTCTGATTGGTGCATCTTTAGAAGAAGACTTTTAAAGAATATTCCTAATTTTGCACTTCGTGAGCCTAAATATGCCTCTAGAGATTTGAAGAGAACCACCGAGCACCAGTGAGCAACTATCAGACTCCTCACCATAATAAGTCCATACAAGCAGGGTTAGCATTGGTTGAAGACAAGTGCAACATCGAAGTGCAGTATGCCTTAGAACAGAGTGTCACTGTGCCACCACATGGCCAATCGTGATTAAGTGCCTTGCCCAAGGACACAATTCAGTTCCCACTGGTCAGGACCTTTTGGTTGGAAGTTCAATGCTCTAAAACTTGAATTGACATATGAGGACGAACATGCATATGAAATTTGGTTAAATTTGTTCTGGCAGTTTTTGAGAAGTCAAAAATGTAATGTTCACATCGGACAGATAGATGACAGATGGAAAGTGATCACAAAAGCTCAACCTTGAGCACTGCCCAACTGAGCTCAAGAGCACCTTTCAAATTTTGGCATATATTTTCAATTTATCTTCATGAAATAGTGTTTTTAACCACCCCTCATAGGATCGGGTCATGGTGCTCGTTCAAGTGTGGAGCCAAACTGAAAATTAATGTTCTTGAAGCCAAAAAATGGAACAGTTTAGTAGTCATCTATGTTAACCCTTTACCCAACGTATCGGCCAAAACCGGCCAGCGCTATTTACAAAAATCACCATACAGTTTTCATTATTTTTTCATTTTTTGTCTCAAAAACATAGGTTATGACCCCTCTTTGGAACGAGCTTGTGAGCTCGTTCCAATGTGAGGTCATAACCTATGTTTTTGAGGCAAAAAATAAAAAGAAATTAGTTATTCAAGAACTTTGTTTGCAAGTGTCGTCTGCTTTTCATGTTAGGTAAAGGGTTAAATATTGTTGTGTGTTGGAAAGTAAATGTATCATCAGTTTACTTTTTATATACATATACTTGAATAAATTAGTCTGGAAAATGAACGTAAACATTCAAATCTCTGATTGGGTGGTTGAAGCTTCTAGAGCTGAAAATGTTAAATGGTTTTCTTGATCAATCACATGGATTAACCTTTGTTAACCGATTAATCATTTGCCCCAATAGGTAGCTGAATAATTGTCCTATCATTGATGATTTACAGCATTAACCCTTTACCCAACATAGCGGAAAAAACTGGCCATCACTATATACAAAAATCTCCATACAAATTCTATTATGTTTTCAATTATTGTCTCAAAAACATAGCTTATGACCCCTCATTGCAATGAGCTCATTGGCCTCGTTCCAATGAGAGGTCAAAAGCTATTTTTAAAGACAAAAATTGAAATTTTTTAGTAATTCAAGAATTTATTTTGTAAGTATTGTCTGCTACCCGCATCGAGTAAAGGGTTAAGAATGACCATTTCCAGCTACTGATAGTCTGATACAGTGTAATGCTCATACAAGTGTACAAGTGTGTCAGCATGTAACGTGCATGCTTTACTCAATTACTCCATCTCATATAAGTGATGTGGATCAGTGTGACAATGTTTGCCTGTTCTGGAGCAAGTTTGTTCTTTTGTTAACCCATATAATACAGTAGTTTAAAAGTAATGTTTAACCCTTTACCTAACATGAAAAGCAGACGACACTTGCAAACAAAATTCTTGAATAACTAATTTTTTTCATTTTTTGTCTCAAAAACATAGGTTATGACCCCTCGTTGGAACGAGCTCGACGAGCTCGTTCCAATGAGGGGTCATAACCTATGTTTTTGAGACAAAAAATGAAAATATTTTGAAAATTAATTGGCGATTTTTTAGATTAGCGCTGGGAGGTTTTGGCCGTTACATTGGGTAAAGGGTTAATCGATCAATTACTTGACTGATCGATCAAGGCGTTGGTCATTGGTTAATTGATTAATCAGTTAACCATTTCATCTCTAGAAGCTTCTTCTGTGCTGTGGTCTTCAGCATGATACTTCACCAAATATACTGTGGTGGTAATATAGTGATACACTGTGCTAAAGTACAAGGGCGTTAGTTAGTTTATTCAGATTTAAGGTCATTTTCAGCATCTTCAGTTACAGTTAAAATTAGAAGTCCTGTCATAAAATGCGCACAAATAGTACGTCGATCTGCACGTTAATCTACGCATTATGACCATGTTTGTTTGTTTGTTTGTTGGTGGTTAAGGTCACATATTTATGCACCAGGGCTAATCGTGACACAACATGGAGATGAAGTCAAGTTTAGTCAATCGTTGATCTACATGTTGCCCATTTTAGAGGACTTTCACCCCAAGCATTGGTGACTGGGTCCTATTTAACTAGTAAAGCGGAACTGGTTTACCACAGTAAACAAGTGCTGCTTACTTCCCGGGGTTCCCACGGGGAATTATGACCATAGTAAGGCTATCAAATTCTGTACATATGGCCTGTACACAAGCAATGTTTCAGCCAATGGACCTCCGGGTAACCTGTTTGCTAAGAGTAACCAGGAGAACCTGCTGTGCTGTGGATGCCATTCGATATGGCAATTGTACGTAATTCCTACACGCAATTAAGCCTAGATAAGTGCACAGTTTGTGACAGGACTTCTAGCTTTAACTGTATAAAATAACTACAAACATTCCATAGAAGTTAGGCGACCTAAGTATAGACCATTACCATCACCATTCTCCGGCAACTCATTCTAGGTATCATTTTTACTGATAGATAATTTTTTAAGCTAGTAAAACTAACATACTCAGGGCATGAGATTCATAAAAGATTCAGAATGAAAAATTATTCTCACAAAGAAAACAATGAGAATCAAGTTTGATTCTCACAAAATGTTCATATCATGCTTGTCATAGATTATGTAAGTGTCCTTAACCCTTTACCCAACGCAGACGATTTCAAAATTTATTATTTTAAATATCATTTTTGATTTTTTCAAAAGAATTCAACAAAACCATATCATGTGCCCGAGCTTGTTCCAAAGAGGGGTCACATGATATGGTTTTGTTGAAATTTTTCGAAAAAATAATATTTTGTCAGCTGCTGAATTTGCATATTACGCAGTGGATGCGGGCGATTCGTTAGGTAAAGGGTTAAAGATCTCATAATATTGGTTATTTTTTCTCATTGGGGTTTAATGTCACTTTCTACAGCCAAGATCCCCTTGTGTTGGACAGTTTTATGGGTGGAGGAAGCCAGAGTACCCAGAGAGAATTACCAAGTAGTACCGAGCAGATGTGAGACTCCTCCACGTACCAACTCTGCATATGCAGGCCTAGTATTCTTAATGAAAGTGTCAATGACACTGTAGCTTAACTTATCTGTGTGTTGTGTTTGATGAAAAGGATAATGTTCAATTTTTATGAAAGGATTATGAAATAAAGACAAGAATTGTGATAATTGGGAATATGTTAATTTCTGTTCCCTGTATGCTATGTTTTTAAAAAAAATGAAAGTGTCAATGACAGTGTAGCTCAACTTATCAAGACAAAGACATGTACATGTATAGTATGTGACACAGCAATGACAAACATCTAGGTAATGACCTGATAACAAAGGTACATATAAAGTATTGTAACGGACTGTACATACATACTGACCGTCGCCTGGCCTGTAACAAATGTATAGGTAAAGTATTGTAAAGGTGGGTGACAGTCAGATGCTAAACTAGAAAAAAATCTTTGAGTCCCAGAGTGGGTCTGACTGAACCCCAAAATATTTGTTCTCATAGCACAGTGATAACAAAGGCACCCCAAAACACACTCATTCCTGTCACAAGGTGAAAACAAAGGTACCCAAGAAGTTTCGTGAAGATCAGTTCACAAATATGAGCTGTGTAGAAGTTGTGACAAAAAACTGATTGGACCTAATTTCGGTACAAAATGGCCACTGGCAGCCATCTTGAATTTTGGACCGCACCCAGAAACACTTGTTCTCGTCCCACGGTGACACCAAAGGTACCCAAGAAGTTTTGTGAAGATCGGTTCATAAATACAGCCTCTAGCCCGAGCCGTATTGACATGTGCACTTACAGTGTATAAGTAGCACTGAATAAATCAAAGTTCATCTAATTTGCATAATTTCTGCACGAGAAAAAAACCTGTACTATATGTGATGTATTCCATGTTACTAAACATTCATACAAAAATTTATTCAAATCAGAACTTTCATACAGAAGTTCTGTACAAAAGACTGATTGCACTAATTTTGGTACAAAATGGCTGCTGGTGGCCATCTTGAATTTCGGACCACAACCAAAAACACTCGTTCTCATCCCATGGTGATAACAAAGGTACCCAAGAAGTTTCATAAAGATCGGTTCATAAATACGGCCTCTAGCCTGAGCCGTATAGAAGTTGTGTACAAAAAACTGATTAGACCTAATTTCGGTACAAAATGGCCACTGGCAGCCATCTTGAATTTTGGACCGCACCCAGAAACACTCGTTCTCGTCGCAAGGTGATAACAAAGGTACCCAAGACATTTCGTGAAGATCGGTTCATAAATACAGACCCTAGCCCGAGCCGTATTGACATGTGTACTTACTGTGTGTAAGTAGCACTGAAAAAATCAAAGTTCATCTAATTTGCATAATTTCTGCATGAGAAAAAAACCTGTATTATATGTGATGTATCCCAAGGTACTAAACATTCACACAAAAAATTATTCAAATCAGCGCTTTCATATGGAAGTTCTGTGCAAAAATCTGATTGCACCAAATTTTGTACAAAATGGCTGCCTTCGCCAAGGAGTTTCATAAAGATCAGTTCATAAATACGGCCTCTTGCCCGAGCCGTATTGGCATTTGCACTTACAGTGCTGAAAGTAACACCAAAAAACATCAAAGTTAGTCTAATTTGCATAATTTACGCACGAGGAAAAAACCCCGTATTATATGTGATGTATCCCATGGTATTAAACATTCATACAAAAAATTATTCAAATCAGGTCTTTCATATGGAAGTTCTATACAAAAAACAGATTTCTGCATCGTCGGTACAAAATGGTGGCTGGCAGCCATCTTGAATTTTGGACCGCACCCAAAAACACTCGTTCTCGTCCCACGGTCATAACAAAGGTACCCAAGAAGTTTCGTAAAGAGCGGTTCATAAATACGGCCTCTAGCCCGAGCCATATCCAATTGTTGACGGACAGACAGACAGACGGACAGATGGACGACGGGCCATGGCATAAGCTCAAATTTGGCTTGGCCAAAGTTGAGCTAATAATACAGTGGAGCCCACTTAATTGAATCTCTCTTAATTGTATATCCCTGTTAATTGAATATAATTGTCAAACACAAAACCATTTGCCATACCTTCAGTACAGATTTGACCTGTTAATTGCATATACGTTATAGAGTATACTCCTGTTAATTGAATAAATAAAGCTGCGATATATCAAGAAATTACTCTGACAATCACCAAAGTCCCCTTGTTTATAAATCAATTTTGCCTAAGTAAATCAAATACTGGTATTTAATCTAATAGGTCTGGTTTGACAGAGCTCCTTGAGCTCTGTCAAACCAGATATAATAGAATAAAAGTTCAGTTTGTCTCTAAAATATAGAAATATGACTAATCCCTGTTAATTGAATACTCCTGTTAATGGAATAATTTTTACTGGCAAAGTGGTTATTCAATTAACAGGGCTCCACTGTATGAGGTGTACACTGTACTAAAGAGATGAGGGGTGGGTTAGTATGTCCTCACAGTTAATGTATGTGGCCCCTCACAGTTAACGTATGTCAATGAAAGTTACCAAGTTACAGTGAAATTATTCCAAAATGAGTCATGCTATCCAGTTACATTGAAATCCCTTCATAAATATGGCCTGTAGACTCTGCTAAACCTTTTCGGGCTCCAGGCCTGTGTAGCCATGACGGTGGACTGATTGCAACTAAAAGGGGACGTCCTCATCTCGACTTACTATTCATGAATTCTGCATCGTGGGTTTTGTACATCTTATTTGGAGTTGCTAACAAGGCAGTCCCTGTGAAACAGCTACGCTGTCTCTCTCGACATGGCCCAGAGGTGTGGGAAGGGAAGTGTTGCCATCTTCAGAGACCACTAACATAGCAGAGATCTGAAAAGATGTGTGTTTTAGGAAAAGGCTGTTATGATAATCATTATCTTCTGAGGCCAGGGAGGCTAATTTTTGCCCTCCTTAATTTTTTTAAGATGAGCAGTAGGTGAGCGAATAAATCGCTCCCCTGAAAATGCCAGGCCTGCATATGCAAGGTTAGTATTAGTTAAGGGCAAGTACACCATCAACATACAGTACACCTAAGAACATTGTGCCTCAATATGGGGCAATCGGAATTAAGTGCCTTGCCCAAGGACTTAAGTGGTTAGGATGGTAACATGGACATCTTGGTTTTAACCCTTATCCCAAAGTAACGGCCAAAACCGGCTAGCGCTATTCTCAAAAATCGCCAATTAATTTTCAAAATATTTTCATTTTTTGTCTCAAAAACATAGGTTATGACCCCTCGTTGGAACGAGCTCGTTCCAACGAGGGGTCATAACCTATGTTTTTGAGACAAAAAATGAAAAAAAATGGTTATTCAAGAATTTTTTTTGCAAGTGTCGTCTGCTTTTCATGTTAGGTAAAGGGTTAAGTCAGATACTCTAACCACTGAGCTACCATGTTCCCATTTGATTCTTGTTATTATGAAAGTACCCTTAACCCTTTACCTAACATGAAAAGCAGAGAACGCTTGCAAACAAAATTACTGAATAATTAATTTTTTTCATTTTTTTGCGTCAAAAACATAGCTTATGACAGTCATTGGAACGGGCCCATTGAGCTCGCTCCAATGAGGGGTCATAAGATATGTTTTGAGGCAAAAAATTGAAAAAAAACAATGAAAATTGAATGGCAGTTTTTGTGAATGTCGCTGGCCGGTTTTGGCCATAACATTGGGTAAAGGGATAAAGGCCTGGAGAATTTTATTTCTTATTTTTTGGCTGCTCCTGACCCTCATAATAAGTGATACTTTGACTTAGCAGTGGTATCTAGTGAAGTCTTGGCTGCCTATATAGCTCACTGAGCTCGTTCCAATGAGGGGTCATAAGCTATGTTTGGAGGCAAAAAATGAAAAAAATGATGAAAACTGAATGGCAGTTTTTGTGAATGTCGCTGGCCGGTTTTCGCTGTGACATTGGGTAAAGGGATAAAGGCCTAGAGAATTTTATTTCTTATTTTTTGGCTGCTCCTGACCCTCATAATAAGTGATACATGTACTTTGACTTAGAAGTGAGTGGTATCTAGTGAAGTTTTGGCAGCCTATATAGGCAGTCAAGGCTTCACTGGAAACTACTGCCAGGGTACTGTAACTTCTAATGTACCAGCAGGACCTCCAAAAATCTGTATGTCAGAACATGTTATTTATTTATTAGTGTTTAAGGTCACATACATTTATTTCGGCACGACAGCTATTCATGACTGCAACATGGGTATTATTAAGTCAAGTCCAGCCAATTGTTTATACCAATGTTGCCCATTATAGCAATCTTTCACCCCAGGCATTGGTTACCAGGTTCTATTTTACCAGGAAAACAGAGCTTGTTAACCACATTAACAAGCACTTCTTCACTTCATGGTAGAGCTGAAACTGTTAACCGATTAATCGATTAATCAATGATCAACATCTTGATCGATCCAAAAAGTAATTGATCGATTAACTGTTACTTTCGTTCTACTGTATTATATGGGTTATCAAAGGAACAAACTTGCTCCAAAACAGGCAAACATTGTCACATTGACTCACATCAATTATATGAGACAGAGTAAAGCATGCAAGTTACTTGTTGACATACTTGTTTACTTGCATGATCATCATACTGTATCAGTAGCTGGAAATGGTCATTCTTAACCCTTTACCCATTGTGGGAAGCAGATGATACTTGCAAAATAATTTCATGAATTACTAAAAATTTTGAATTTTTGTCTCAAAAACATAGCTTACATGTATGATGCCTCATTGGAACGAGCTCAATGAGCTCGTTCCAATGAGGGGTCATAAACTATGTTTTTATTATTATTTATTTATTGGTGTTTAAGGTCACATACTTCTGCATAATGACAAATCATGACCACAACATGGAGATACACCCTTGTTGCCCATTTTAGAGGACTTCCACCCCAAGCATTGGTGACTGGGTCCTATTTTACCAGTAAAACAGAGCTTGTTTACCACAGTAAACAAGCACTGCTTCACTTCCCGGGGTTCCCATGGGGAAGCTATGTTTTTGAGACAAAAATTGAAAACATAATAAATTTGAATGGAGATTTTTGTATATAGGCCTAGTCGGTTTTGTTTGTTACGTTAGGTAAAGGGTTCATGCTGTCAATTATCAACGGTATGGCAGTTATTCAGATATCTATTTGGACACGTGATTAATCGGATAACCAAGGTTAATCCATGTGATTAATCGATCAAGAAAATCCCCTAACTGTTTCAGGTCTACTTCATGGGGTTCTGATGGAGAAAACATGATTGTGTTAATTATTTATGGAAAATATAGTAGAATACAATAATATGTAAGACAAGAAACTCTCTAAAATTGGAACTAGGCCCAAAAAGGTTAAACTCAAGTAAATACATAAATATGAGATTTGTTTTTAATTATGGAATTAATAATGCAGTGGTGGCTTTCAGAGGGGTATAATAGTACTCTTAAATTTTTAAGTATTTTAGAACTGAAAACTGATTCCGGTATCAGGAGATTGCAAAAATTAAAACAGATTCTTATGAATTGAGACAAATTTTAAGCTGCTGCCAGGGATAATTTTGGATATCTACAAGGGCTGTTTATGGGACTCTTTCCCAATGACATTTGGGCATGATTTTTCCCTATTCTTAAGTCTGAATTTCACAATCTCACATGAACAAAAACTGGTGCGGGGATCTGCCACGTAATATCCAAATTGTGCAGAATTTTTTTTTAAAAAATTCAACAAAACCATATCATGTGACCCCCTCATTGGAATGAGCTCATTCCAATGAGGGGGTCAGATGATTTGGTTTTGTTGAAATTGGGTGAGAAATAGTTAAAATAACAAAATTTTGATATCATGCATTTTCTGTAAAGGGTTATAATCCATTTGTGGGAAATACGTCAAATAATACAATGTGTGCCCGAAAATGTGAACAATACATCATGAATTACTCCAGGACTCAACAACAGCGCACTTCACTTCAAATGTTTGTGGTCAGTATACAACATGCCTCCCATTTTCAAAATCGAAAAACAGCAGAGACTTTAAACAATATTTATTTTAGGGCTGTCACGTTTAATTGATTGTTGTTCGGTCACGCCAAAATCGATTAGTATTTTTCGTTGTCAAAGAATCGGTAAATTTTAATCCGTTCTAGAGACGTTTAATAATTTTAAAAAATTGGATGAAAAAACTATTGTTTCTTAAGGTAAAAGGTCAAGGGAGTTGACATTAAACCTCAAGAAACAGTAAGAAGCATTTGTCTGTTTGGTACATTTAAAGCTTTGATGTTCTGAACTTTTGAATTGTCAGTGTAATAATCAAGACCGGTCACCAGTTACGAACTTGCAAAGTTCACAACTGATGACCGATCTTGATAATTGCACGGACGGTTCAAAAGTTCAGAACATCAAATCTTTGAATGTGCCTAAAAGAGGATTGTCTTCGTTGTTTACTTAAGGTAGGTCAATTGACTTGAACTTCATTTTTAATGACTTCAAAAAGAGGGAGAGAATGGGGGTCATCTAGGTACGATTAATCAATTATTATCGATTATTTCTGACGATTTATCGCTTCCTAAAATTCAAAAATCATGACAGCCCTAATTTATTTCTGTGCTTCAACTGAATAAATCAAAACCTGCCATTTATAGGTTTACTGTTCAATACAGGGATGGAATTTTGAAAAAGTTTTCGAAAATCAAAATGACATGAGGCACATTCTATTCTACAGTTCAGAAATGAATTTGCGATTATCATTATGAGAATCAAATTCAAATTTTACCCCTGTAATAGAGGAATTCTACTCCATGCACCTACACAGTAGGGCTGCAACGATACGTCTCACTCACGATACAATATGTATTGCGATTTTTTTTCACGATATAATTTTTTCACGATACATTACATGCAGTTCATTGAGAGTGAATTATCAGTAATAAAAGGCCCACAAACTGCACAGAATCCAACTTTCATTTGGCCAGTAACATCCAATTTCTCTTTTAATGCTTGAGAAGGCCAATGGACCTCTGGGAGTCTGGGTTCAACTCAGAGGTGAGAGGTCTGTTGCCTCAAACTATGCTAATAATTAAGACAGAGTTGATATTTTACTGAAATACAAATGAACAAGTGGAATCACAGGATTCAGAAGGGGATTACGTTGGGAACGTAAATATCATGTTGAAAGTGAATTATAGCTATACTGATAGAATGTCAGACTCCTGTGGTGGAATTGGAAAAACACAAAATAGACTTGTTGGGCCTGAAAATGCAACCTGCTGACTACATCATGCCAACCTTCTGAATGTGTATCGTTTATATCGTGATACACATGAAACGATATGATATGCGTATCGTGTACAAATGTATCGCGATGCATTGAAATCGCAATGAATCGGTGCAGCCCTACTACACAGGAATAGAAAAAATATTTGTCATAGTTGTGGTATACCACCCAATACCCATCTCTTTCTGAGAGGAAAAAACAGTGAAAAGGAGTGCCAGATGTGTAATTTGGGCGTGGTGGAGACTCTGGAACACTTTCTTCTAGGATGCCAAAAATACCAGTCTAAAAGAATAAGATTCACTGGGAGTATAATGGGGAAGTGGGATGGGAGAATGAAGGACATGGGGTTACAGGGAGACTCAAAGGAGAGGGTTAATATGCTAATCGGAGAGATTGGGAGGAATGGGGGCAAGGGATGTCATCAAGACGTTCGTCTCCAAGTGTTGGGAGGAGAGAAGAAGCATGGGAATAGGGAGGCAGTTGGGAGTACAGGGGTAACGGAAACCAAGGCCTTCTCATCCGAGAACCGTAACAAATCAGCGGCTTGCCAAAGTGTTATTATTATTATATGCATATGACGCAGAAACTGAAAAAGAGATGATAAGGCCCCCACAAAGTAGATCGTCTGTTTCTCAGGCCATTTTTGTAAAATTGCATATGGGCAGGCGGTTTTATAATTTATTCTTTTTTGTTTTTGTAATTATTTCTTTGTCATCAAAAGTTCATGTTTTTGGTTTGTTTTAGGCCTCATAATCTACAGAATAGCATGGGTGGTGGTGCACATGTACATCATTCCTTGATTGCAAGAAGGCTTTGCAATGTCAAAGCATTGCACAAGCTTGTTGCACTCAAGGAACAAATTTATTAATTCATTAACTGGTAGAGTGCTGGAAGCCCATATTTGGGCTTTATTCTGAAGTGCCGTTACCAGAATTTAAACACTTCATATTCTGTGGATGTACTTCATATTATCTTTGAAGTGATATAATTTTATGTGTTATGCCTATGGCACTCTCCCATAAATTGTAACAAGGCAAAGATGCACAAAGAAAGTTTAAGGACCACAAATAATTTAGCACTCTACAGTTAACTTGGGTAAAATATCAGACATATTTTACCATTTAATTTTTATTTTTTTCCAAGTCTGCATTGGTTATAAGAAGAGATCATACGGCAACCAAAAGGACCATGCGTGAGAACCTTTAGAAACAGATTTTTAACCTTCTCAGGTCTGAAATTTGAATTTTTGTGAATGGCGCTAGCTATGACGTTAGGTTAACCCTTTACTCAACGTAACAGCCAAAACTGGCCAGCGCTATTCACAATTTATTTATTTATTGGGGTTTTAAGGACACATACTTATGCACAATGGCTAATCATGACCGTGACAGTTTTACGGGTGGAGGAAGCCGGAGTACCCGGAGAGAACCACCGAGCAACGACAAGCAACTGTCAGCTCCTCAACATTCTAACTCTGTTCAAGCTCCGCTGAAGCAGGGTTACAGCGGTTGAAGACATGTGCACCATCGATGTGCAGTACGCCTTAGTACACGGTGCCATCGTGCCCCCATGTAGGCAACCGGGATAAAGTTCTTTGCCCAAGGACACAACGCAGGTCGTCCCGGACGGGCTCGAACTCGGGACCTCTAGCACAGAAGTCCAACTGTCTACCACTGAGCCAACGCACTCCCCAGCACTAGTCACAAAAATGCCAATTAATTTTCATTATTTGTTTCATTTCTTGTCTCAAAAACATAGGTTATGAGTTTATGACCCCTCTTTGGAATGGGCTTGTCGAGCTCGTTCCAAAGAGGGGGATCATAACCTATGTTTTTGAGACAAAAAATGAAAAAAATTAGTTATCCAAGACCTTTGTTTGCAAGTGTCGTCTGCTTTTCATGTTAGGTAAAGGGTTAACCAAAATAAGATTGTATTTACATCTTATAAGTTGTTCAACATTTTTAGTGTTATGGTTTATTCTTTAATGGATCCTTGGGGTATTTCTGTTCTGTTTTACCGAATGCTGTTAAGGTCAAATAAGAAATACATTTGGTTCTCGGGCAATTAATTTTTAAAACAATTGAGGGAGGTAGGCTTTATTGTTATATTTTATTTTTTTGTTGGTAAACTAGTTGAGTGTTGGAAGTTCATACTTGGGCCCAATTCTTATGTGCAGGTACCACAACTTGAAGGTTTCATTATTAATATTCCATAGATGTTGTTCACAATATCTTTGAAGTGAATTTATTTCATTTGTATGGATTTGCCTTGTTACAATTTATGGCATGTACCTGTAGTAGGGCTACAAAAAAGGGCTTGTTATGCTATATAGCATGGTGGTAACCCATGGAAAAAAGGATGTTGTGATGCTAATCCGCCTTCTCTGTTTTTACTATGCCAGTCATACTTTTAACATTTTAACAGGATTTCTCCAATATAAATTTCCACAACTAACGTGTGATCTTGCTGAAGCAAGATCACACGTTAGTTGTTGTTATTTACTTTGGTGAAAATTCTTTTAAGCTGGAAACGGCATGCCATTCTATTCATATTAGGGCTGAAATGGTTGGCTCATTTTCGTAAGCGACTAACCGAGAGCTATAACCGGATAATATCCAGTTATCCGTGGCCATTATTTCACCGAATATGGGATCAAAACTATAGGAATTGGAAAGAAGTATTCTCAAACTATTCTGTAGTGTGTATACAAACGAACGTTGTCGAGTACTTGACAACATTCGTTTGTATACACACTACGGAATAGTTTCTGCGATTACTCATTACTCACGGAAAGTGCTGATCATTAGCAAAGTCTTGAATGCCTAAGTCGATTATTTCTCAATATATACTTATATTAATGATTGGCAATTTCTGTGAGTACTGAGTAACCGCAGAAACTATTCTGCAGTATGTATACAAATGTATGTTGTCGAGTACTCAACAACGTTTGTTTGTATACACACTACGAAATAGTTTCTAAGAATACTGCTTCCCAATTCCAAATGTTTTCATTCCAGATTCGGTGAAATAATGGTTATGGATAACTGAATATTAACCGGTTATAGCTCTCAGTTAGTCAGTTGTGAAAATGAGCCAACCATTTCAGCGCTACTCCTTTCCGAAAAATGAATACCATCCACATATCTGAATTACTTTCTACAGGACATAGTAAACTGGATGGTTACAAAACAGACGCTGCATTTTAATTACAATTTGTTACAAAACCATTCAAATAAACATTAATCAAAAAGAGTAAAATTTTGAAGTCTGACTCATGATTTCATAAAATCATAATTTTGGAAGACAAAGCAAGTCAACAGAATTTATTTTATTTTATTTTAATGGAGTTTAATGACACTTTCGACAGACAGGGTCACCTCCTGTCAGACAGTTTTATGGGTGGAGGAAGCCAGAACCACCGAGCAATGGCGAACAATTGTCAGGCTCCCCAGCATACTAACTCCACACAAGCAGGATTAGCATTGGGTGAAGAAAGGTGCACAATTGGCATGCAGTACGCTTTAATACACAATGCCACCATGCCTCCATGAAGGCAAAAGGGGATGAAGTGTCTTGCCCAAGTATACAACGCAGTTGCCCCATCAGGATTCAAACCGAGGGCCTTTCGGCTTGCTGCACCTCTACCTACTGAGCCACCATGCCTCCCAAGCCAATAGAAACATTCAATGAAAGTGTTTAATTTCAATGAGGGATTGCCTGAGAACCAAAACCCTTTTTTGGCCTATGGTAAGTAAAGAGCTTTTGGATAGTGCTTCCAATTGACTGGTTCCAATGAGAGGTCATTATCTATGTTTTTGAGGCAAAAATTTGAAAAAACCACAAAATTTGAATTGTATAGTGAATTTTATGAATGACACTGGCCAGTTAACGCTTTACCTTAAGAATCAGCCGTATCCACCCATGTAATTCATAAAACAAGCAGGTGAGAAAATAATTTTTTCCAAAAATTTCAACATAACAATATCCTGTGACCTCTAATTCTCAATGGAACATGCTTGCCAAGCTTGTTTCAATAATGGGTCTCATGATATCGTTTTGTTGGAATTTATTGACAAACTTTGAAAAAAAAAACTTTTGACAGTGTGTGCATTGGATAAAGGGTTATGCATGTACATAGTGTAACTGGTATTCAATACATTAAGCGTTTCAAAAGAATTCCCTTTGAGGGACCGAGAGGTGCAGATTCTTTTTCGGCAAGATATGGTATAAGACTGTCTTGGACAGTACGCTTGTCACTTGGTATACCAAGCCTGTCCAGTACTGTTGATGCCAGTGTAGGAATTACTGGCTGCAACATTATACTACTAATTCGCAGTGTTTCCATAGCAACATGGAGAACTGTTTGAAGATATTCTTCATCCTTGGAATTCTTTCTAAGCTCCCATGGCCTATGATCTTGCATGATAGAATTTGCCCAATACAATTCATACAGGATGCTCTCAATTGCTCTATAGACCCGATAATTTCTATAATGAACACCAACAGTGTCTGCCATGTAACGCATCTGTGCAAATGTTAGCTGATCAGATTCAGTGAAGTTTGTTAATAACACTTCCTTGCTGAATGGAGGGAAGATCTGCTTTGGATTGACTGATTCTGCTGTACATCTACTCAGTAAATTTCCAAAGGTATTGACTAAATCAGCATTGATGCACTCCACTGCCTTTCTGTCAGTATAATTTCCATCTGAATGAGGAACACCTTCTTTCAATATGGAGTATCGAAATCCATCCACGGAATATTTATGCATTTGGTCCAAAGGATCTATAACATTTCCACGACTTTTTGACATTTTTATTCCATCAACAAGCCAGTGAGAGTGGCAAAGCAATTGATGAGGTGGTTCTAGTCCAGCTCCCATCAGGAATGCAGGCCAATATATGGCATGAAATCTTAATATATCTTTGCCAACAACTTGACAATTTGGTGGCCAAGGATGGGTTTTATCTGGATAGCCTGCTACTGTCAGATAATTAACCAATGCATCTAGCCAAACATAAATAGTTTGTGACTCATCATCAGGAACAGGAATACCCCAGGTCACTCTGTCACGCTGTCGAGAAACTGATAAGTCAGCTAAATTATCCACCCAGTTGCGCACCATTGGCTCAAAATTAAGAGGATGAATAACCTTCTTATCCAACCATCTGTGAAGATCATTCTTGAATGAAGTTAATTTGAACACATAATTATCTTCTTTTATCCATCTCACAGGGTTTTTACTGCTTTTGGAAACTTTAATAACTTTTTCATTTGGAAGCTGTTGTTCTTCTGTCTCATCTTCTGTAAGAAACTCCTCATCAATAACAGAATACCAACCCTCATAAGTACCTTTAAAAATATGACCATTTTCTTTTAATGTTCTCCAGAATTGTGAAACTGCTTTATGATGCCTAGCTTCAGTTGTCCGAATAAAATCAGTATACTCAACTCCAGCCTCGTTGAACATATACTTGAAATTATATGACACTTGATTGCACAAGTCAATTGGATCACCTGAACTTCTTGCAGCTGCTTGCTGAATCTTCAGGCCATGCTCATCAGTTCCAGTTGAGAATGTAACTTTGTATCCAGATATTTTCCGCCATCTTGTTAATGCATCTGCTAATACAACAGTGTACAGATGTCCAAGATGTGGATTTGCATTGACATAAAATATTGGAGTTGTTAAGTAGTAATGCGGGGCAGTTATAGTGGATCCAGAATAAATTTTATTTTTTTGTACAGTTTTTGATGTGAAAAATCCATTTGAAGCACATGCTTTGATGGCTGTAAAAGATAATTCCCGCTTCAAATAACCAGACACATGATGCAATGTCTTCAAATATTCAGTTCTTGGGAAATATTTGTTCATTTCTACAGCTTCAAGACAGTTATTTATAAACTGGAGGAGCACCAATCTGGAAAACACTGGTCGACAAACAAGGAAGATAAATTCAACATCTATGTTAGGAAAATTTACAAGACAATCTGTGTCAACAAGTGTCCTTGGAAACTTGTGTCATGTCATACATTACGTCAAGTCAAGTCTCAAAGACACCGTCTTGCCTCAAGACGAAGAATGCAGCTGATGTTTGTGACTGTTTAAATGAACATTTTTCATCAGTGCTGAAACCGTATACATACTTGAATTATGATTCTATTGTAGCAAATGGGTCTTTTCTCCTGCAGATGTGTAGATAATGAATAAACAGCAAGAGAACCAGAAATGGTTATCTGATATCAAGACTGACTGATTGGGAAATAAAGTAAAACGAAAGTAATTTATTCGAATTTCGACAGCAGGTCTGACCTTGCCCTTACAATTCAGTTCCCTATCACAACTTCCATCGATAAAAACTTGTGTAAGAAATCACATCCTTTATAATCTTTGTCTTTGTTGTCAACATGACACTAAAACTGATGCCCGACTTTCCCTTCTTCTTTCAGCAATGAAATAGTTACAAGAAGTGAAGCTGATAAAACTGAACACGTTTTTCTTCAATTGTACTGACCTTGCCCTTATAAGATATTTTACAGAATTTCCCTCGATGGGTTTATATATTTTTGTTACCGCGGCTAACTCGACCCATATAGTATTGTTTACTGAGTCTCCACAGATGACGACTAATTTCCTCCGAATGCGTTTTAATGTTATTATCAGCATTGTATGAATAGAAAATGTAGAGATATATTTCTAACAGCTGGGAAAATGTCTCGCCGGTACACAAGTAACTTACAATGCTGAAAGGGTTAGTTCTTAATTGACGGGAGTTGAAGATAACACGAAGATATTCGCAGCCTCCTTATAAACTAACAGACTCTATGGCTACAACAGGACTTTATTAAAGAGTCCTATAGTTTTACTAATTGTTCTAGTCCTGCCAGATCACCAAAGTTTCGGTTCATGTTCAATGAATTTACTACTGTTCTTCTTCCTATTCTTTAATTTTTTAATATAATTTCAGTGGGAGTCATGATGAGACAAAACAGCTTGGCAAGTCCAAGTATATTACATAAATATCGCTGAACTTTGCGAGTAAACTTTTAGAGTCCGAGTAGAACAATGGAATATGCTGTCGGGGCTGTAGCCCCGAACCATCTCGCTTTGTGATCCATTTTCTTCAACCGTGTGTAATCTGAAAGACTTTCAAGACGAAAAAATTGCTATCCTTTTGATGACCAACAGTTCGAATTGACCTACATCTTAAAGAGGTGAAGTCTATGCATTGCGAATTTATCAACCAATCTCAGGACAGGGAGGGGGGGGGGGGGGGGGTCTTCCAAAAAATTCCGGACACAAGGCCAGGGTGGGTGGGTGGTCGGATGGGGGCCAAAACACCTTTTTTCCTGGAGTTGCAATTTTTTTCCTGGTGGTTTTTTTTTCAAATTATTTTCACATAACAAGGCTATATTGTTGTTTAGTAGTCTAATAGGCACCTGTTTGTCAGGTAGGGTTAGCGAATAAGGCCCCACTAGGCCGATTAGGGGATTTGTTCTCTTTTTGTAAATTAAATTAGATGCATTAAAGAATTGTGTACTCCAGTTTGACTAAAAACAATCAGTGGAAATTTATGAATTTTAATTTGGGAATGGTTAACATAATTTTCATAGCTGAATCATCACGGCACAATTTGGATTTTACAATGAGTAGCAATGTGTTTAGCAGAACATCTAAAATAATGTAAAAAATTTACGGAAAATAATCTAAATGCCCAGTTTCTCTGAGTAGAGCTCTTGTAACCTGAAACTAATGAAAATTCTCACTGTGCATCTTTGATATAAAACCCCACTTACTTAATTCAAGCTCATAGTGATAGTACCAGGGTTTTCACAGAGGGTTTGTCTGGCTATCTCGTGAAAACATGAAACAAAAGTTACAGTTAATATTTGAATTGAAAACTGACCCTGACTGAGCCAGAGTATATAGATGAGTAGCTGAGCATAATACTATGCAGCAAAAGAAGATTATTTTAGTCCTCTATTTGATGTTCACAAAAATAGTCTAATTCTTACATTATATGCTGTTATATGCAGAAATCAATGCTGACATTTTTTCGGAGACGGACCAGGACGGACAGTGAGATTTACAATAGTGTTAGGTGACAGATTTTCAGCTTTCCTACGCTATCTACTATCTTTTGAGTAATGACAACTGGCTGAAACCCCAAGCCTAGACACTTAGCCTGTAGTCACAGGTCATTAAATTAAAACTTCTTCACTAAATTTAAACTGTTTCTTCAGTCTCGGAACATAACACATGAATGATAATTATTATGAGAGCATTGAGGCCAGAACTTTCAGTTCAGCATTTGTAATTCATGCATTTCAATAATATGCCAGTATACACTACGCCATAGTGTATATAGGCATATATTGAAATGCATGAATTACAAATGCTCAACTGAAAGTTCTGTCGTCAGGTATTAGAACTACCAGAACACAAAGATGTGAAAAAAACAGTTACCAGGATGAAACAATTCTGGGTAATATTAGGTTCAGCACCAATTCCAACTCAAGAATCAATCAGTTCGTCGAAAGTTTTCTCACAACGAAAAATAACATTGGAATTTTTCCCAGTAAAAATAAATGCGTGCTTGAAACAAAGGAGTTAATAACAATTTTCTTTAGTGAATCTAAATGCTTCTGTTGATGCTGGTTGATGTGTACATAATTAGTTTAGACAGTAGATTAGGATTCAAATTAAGGCAAGGATTGACAACTGGAAGCTCAGTGCAATAATTTTTCATTACCCACTGTGGTGATACACTGAAAAATATAGGTGGTGGGGTGGGTGTCCAAGTGGTCAGAGGAAAAAAAATATTTTTTTTGCCACGTGGGTGGGTGGGGTGCTGGTCAAAAAGTGAAAAAAATATTTTAGGCCTTGTGACGGGATTTCTTTGAAGACCCCCCCCCCCCCCCCCCCCCCCCCCTGCTCAGGAAGCAAAATTCCGACAGCCGGATGTCATATCGGCTGCGACGTGTTCTGGGACAAACTCTATTACGACCCCAGCGGTTGTGTCTGAGGCAAGTCTGCGGTAAGTGATGATGCAAGCCTCAGTTGAACCGGAAGCACTCGATTTGAAAGCAAAGCAAACCAGTAGGCCTACAAGTAAAAGAAAGGCCGCTTGTCTCAAATGGGATGAGCCATTTGTCATTCCACCACAGGCAAGTATAGTGAGCAACTCCTTAACGGTTAGCATTTTGCTGAGGGAACCCCTGTCCTCCCCGTCATCCTAAAGATTGGTCTAATAATCAGGTTTTTGTTCTAAAGAAAAATATATTCCCTGAATGCTGGAGGTTCTTTAAAATTCTGCACTTCGCAGTTTGTAAGGAATACCGGTCGCCATATACCACTGCCAGTCGATATGCACCACATCAGCAGTCGATATGTACCATTCAAAAAGTCGATTTGTACAACCCAAAAAGTCGATATGTACCACATAAAAGTCGATATGTAGCACATGAATTTTTGAAATAGATGACTAAAAATACAGACGGGTATCGTGTACTCATTACCACCCACAGATAACATAATAAAGAGTCTCGAATCTTACCGCGCCCGGATTGGTATATTCAATACTGCAGTTTGTGTCTATCGTCTTAAAAGTAGGTTGAACAAATGCCAGTCTCTTTGTGCTCTCACGTGTCTGTATATGCGGTGTACTGGAATAGACGTTCAGGCATGCCTTACTGTGATGTCAGCCATGTTTCATCTCCTTTCCAATCAGTTCATTTCACACTGTCAATCAATTTATTGTCTAAAAATAAACAAATACTGGGAAAGAATAGGTGAACATTCAGGCAGTAAAAACGGCTCAGCCGTGACCCCCTACCAGGAAGAGCAGTCTTCACCGACTCAAACTCAACTAAATGAGGAGGAGGTAAGGGCAGGAAATACACCCGTGTGGTACTTTGGTAAAGGCCTGCCCCAAATTCTTAGATGGAAAAATTAATCCGGGAATTGTACTAGCTGCTTTCAGTGATAGACAACCATCAAAAAATGCAATCACATATTTTTCTGCGTTATGCGACGGTGATCCCATGTGCAAGTTAGTTTAGTTGTTTTTGATGAAAATTCTGATCCCGACATTTCTCCCGGCCCCTCCATAACGTGAATAATACAAACTATGACCCGAAGTCTGTAAAATAATTCTTGATGTGTTTTGTACCACAAAGAGTAATTATATTACAAATTTTGGGTCGATTCCATTAATGGTACATATCGACTTTCAAGTGGTACATATCGACTTTCAAGTGGTACATATCGACTTTTAGGTGGTACATATCGACTTTCTTCATGGTACATATCGACCGACGGTTGGAACATATCGACCGTGGCACATATCGACCGTGGTTTTTATCGACTATTCCCCTTTGTACTGGAGTTGTTCTTGGTAAATTGTGAAAAGCCCCCAGTCTCATGGATGAATCCGGGGAACGCACCCGACACTATCCAACCCCTGTTTTCTGTAACTCATTTTTCATAGCACTTAGAAAGGAGGTGTAATTATACGGTATAGCCAGCGAAAACGCAATGACATCGATTACTTGAGGTAATGAATACCCATGTATTCATGAGGATAATGCCACTCTGTACCTCATGCATCCAGCTATATATCTCATGCGTGGGTCTATTGTGAGCTGTAAATTGGCTTCCCCTTTTTAAATTTGAATGAGTCAGTATAAACCTACGGGAATAGTTTGACTGGAAAGCACTGCACATTGTCAGATGCAACGATTCCCCCGGAGAACAACCCTGACCAGCGGCTTAGCCACGATGTTGGGAAGGGGGTCGACACCCACCCACCCACCCCATCCACACGCATACTTCACATGGGAGGCCTCAACCTCGTATTCAGTCATGCTTGAAATCCCTAAAACTGCTTCATTTATTCTCACCCTGATATTTGGTCGTGGCTCACTTTGATATTGCTATGCCTTCACTTTCTGGTTACTTGAGCCTCAAAAAGTGTTCACCGTGCAACATTCGACACGAGAGTAAGTTTTCCCCGGGGAACACACTGGGCTTTTACTTTCAGCTCAGTACTAGGTGAAATAAAGTGGTGGGTAAAAATATTTTGCTCCCCCATTTAATCGATTAGTTAACCTGCTTAAAAGGATTACTAATCTGTTATATCAGAATAGTAATGTGTTTAAACGGATTAGTAAATCTGTTTAAAAGGATTATTAAACTGTGTAAACATATTACTAATCAGTTTAATGTATTATCAGCCTGTTTAAACAGAATAGTGATCTGTTTGTTAATCCCAGTGAAACGAGACCATACATTAACAAAAATAGTAGTGGTGGGTGGGTGTGGGGGGGGGAGGGGGTGTAGACGTCCCAATTGTCAGAGTTTTGCCATATCAGCTTGTCGGTAACCGGGATTTGTCGCTGCTGGGGGAAATAGATTCACGCCGTGTATTCAGCCGAAACTCAAGAAG
Organism: Pictodentalium vernedei; assembly: GCA_031216915.1. Classification (NCBI taxonomy): domain Eukaryota; kingdom Metazoa; phylum Mollusca; class Scaphopoda; order Dentaliida; family Dentaliidae; genus Pictodentalium; species Pictodentalium vernedei. The sequence goes on along the minus strand of CM062297.1, from coordinate 677,903,540 downwards.
TGTCGCTTGGATCCGCCCGTGAACGTATGTCTCACCGTGACGAACCTCCCGTTTCGTTTTTGTGGGGGTGGTTTTTATCCTGAAGTGGTCCATGACTTTACCTCAAAAAGCATAAATCAACAGGGGCTCACTGAAAACAGCAATTTTAATACATATAGAAAAGAAAGTATATTAACTTGTGAATTACATAAAATCCAAAGAATAACACAAACGTCAATCATACCCCACACACATAGATTTTGAGTTACTTTGCGGGCCCGCGTTCTCTGTTGTCACTGGTTGCTCCTTCCTTGCCGCTGGAGTTTGGGCTCTGGTCGCCTTTTCACGAACATACAACTGGAACTTCACATTTTCACGGCTACTAACGTATTGTCACTTTATTTGGATGCCTTTCCTCTAACGTGTGACGGAATATCACTCTACCATTGCCGTCGCACGGCCACTAATGTATCATCACTTGACTGGACGCTTTTCACCCAAACGACCGCCACTTAGGGGGTTAAGTCCTCCCCTCTATTAATCTCAGAATAATATTCATACAGGCAAAGCCTACTCTGCCTACGTATGGCTTGCCTCCTATAACAGGTAATACATCTACCTAAATGCAAATAGCTCCCTGACCTCGTACTTCCTATTTCTGATCCTACACTCAGATATGACCACCGGCTTGGCCCGCGACTCTTCCTATTCTAAATATGAGCTCTGTAGCCTCCTTACACTACAACGTGCCTTTACTTTCGCACCGATGCAGCACCCCCTCTAACCTATTGCATGGGACATCCCCAGCTCCTCGCCTACGACCCACAATCTCACACGCCTTGAGACTGGAATGAAATTTTCGAGAAATCCACCGATTTTCATTTCGATAGCCAGAACATTAATTCTCACTTCAATTGTTCCTCTTAACTTGGCCGCTTAGATCTATCTTAATTTAATATTCTCTTTTAAATTGTTTTAAGTTTGCTATACTTTGACATTTCTGGCATTCCACTGTCAAAATCTCACGCTATCCGTACAACATCAGGCACTCTGCGTACGCTATTATAATAAGGAGAATATCGACACTAATGACCATATAATTAGATGACTGATTACCTCGCATGGCTAAACGAGTGTCTTGTGTATGAAGCTTATAAGGCAAGATCGTTGTTTTAGACCAGATAAGAGCTAATTGGCGCTACAGACTCCTATTGGGATTCCTCTCCATTAAAGTAGTCACGTCATCTGATTTATTACTATTTAGATTATTTAACAAATCGGTTTTTCTGGGTTCGTCATATACCTATCTTTGGCTTTTAGACTAAAGGAGAAAAATAATAAAATTATAACACCTTTTAAACAACAAAATCGAAAATTCAAGCTATCACCTTGACAATCCTCTACCAAGGAACATACTCTTAGTTGTTCCGAATAAACAAAGAGGATAGCTTTCACGTGTATTGGCTCTCACACTTCTCTCCTAGTACTATCTCGCAACTCGCTCTCCTTTTACACCGATATACTCATAATTCCACACACTTACATCCACACGCATGCGCACACCGACACACGCCTCAAATAATCCTTAAATACTTCGACTCGGTTCCCATTTGGAACACATGAACCTATCCACAACTCACTTCACTCATGCGCACACTTCCACTGGAACAGAATAGGGGGTGGTCCGTTGGTACACAAGCAGTCAACAGGTCCCCTGTAACTCTCTCTCACTCTCTCCGTCGATAAATTCAATACTACTCTATCTCCCACATATATACACTCACGAATCCACCCGACCCATGCCAGCCGATTGGCTCCTTGCCCTAACTCCTCTCACTCCACTAACTTGTCCCCATCCTTAGATAGGGTGCCCCGCCCGGCTCATACTCGTCAGCGGGTCACGTGCCTTATTATGCACTATCTTTACATATTCTCATGTGTGGTGGGCCCCTTACTACGCCCTAGAGAGCTCCCAGCCCTCTCTACCAGGACCTATTCCTTGGGCGCGTGTTCCACCAGGGGCCCCACTCGTCTTTACACCCAACACCTACAGGCCCCCTGGCGATGCCTGCGGTACCAGAGTTCGCTGCCACAGAGGCAACGCCCTGTTTGTCTCCTGCAAATCCTCCCTTGGGTACCCCTCTCCAAGTCCCGGGACCCCCCTAACTCTACGTCTCTGATGCCCTCGTTTGGCTACTCCGGCCACCTCCCGCGACCTCTCCTGGCCCAATGAACCTCCCCAGCCAATAGCGTGGATTCAGTGTCCTTTATATTTTGGCATCTCCGCAAAAAAACCTTGCGTGGAAAACCACTTCTCCGTCTATGTCCACTCGGTAATGACCGTTGCCCATTGTTTTTGTTACAGCGTGTGGCACCTCCCACTGTAACCACGATTTACATTACTTTGTCTGCCGGAGCACGATCACCTTTTAACCGACCCAAAATTTCCTAACGTTTGGTCTACTTCCGCACCGATCCTCACTATGCCCCCTCTCGTCTACATACATTGGCTGCTTCCGTTCAGCCATTCTCTTAACCTTAGCGGCCTCCCTTGTGCACTCTACCTGTGCATTCTTACTCGACTCCACTGGTCTCCCCCATGATTTCGCCGGCCTCTCCGCCTCCGTGGCTTGGGCCCGGGTGACCGCCTCCGATGTCCTTTTGGGTGCTTTCCTCTCCGACCATGTCTTGTCGGGTTCTGCACATACCCCGGGTATGTTCCCAAGTACGAGGTCATAGATGGAAGCCTCAATACACATTGCATCTACCTCATCGCTATAGAAAGGGGTCTCCACCGTCACCCTCGCAAGGGGAACCCCCTAATCGTCCCATACGCTCGGTACCCCGGCATCTCCCCCTTTTTACCAAGGGAGGGGTATCCCTCGCACAGCCCACTATTATTGGCAATACCGCCCCCTCCCCCTTCCAGCCTGAGCTGCCCAGCCTCCAGTGCTTGACGCAGTGGACTCCTCTCTGACCCAATTGTTTGGCAGAATGCCGCTGTCTGCCTCTTCTCCAGTGGCTGTATCGCATTACTCCTCATTCCATTAATTCTTTGGAGGACCCTGTTTTGTCTCCCCGTGACCATCCTTATCCGACAGTCTCTGGCTAGGTGCTCCTTCTTATTGCATACAAGGCAAGTTGTGTCCCTAGGCCCTAACTCTCTCTGATTCCCCCTGAACTTTCCGGCTCGGGGCTTGGGTTCCTAACGGGTGCCTTTGAAAACCCTTTACTTCCACTCCTGCCCAACCTACTCTGGGTCAGGCCTTCCCATGAACCCCCAAATTCCACCCTAGTAATTTCCTTTTCGCTACTCGGTTTCCTCTCTTTAACAAACAATGCCATCTCGGGGGCACACGATGACATAAACTGCTCCCTGATAAGTATGTCCTCCAGGGAGGGAAATGACTGTTCAATTTCAGATAGTTCGACCCTCCTGTCGAAATATCTTGTGGCTCTTGACACAAACTGGTACACACTTTCACCCTTCTCAGCCTTAAAGTCTCTGAAACCCTCCTATAGGTGAGCTGATACCTCTTGAAGATAGCCTTTTTCAGTTCATCGTAGTCATTGGCTTGGTCAGAGGGCATGCTCACATATACTTGTGTAGCAACTTGCCCGCCAGCAGCGAACTAAGACTGACCCCCCCCCCTCCCCCAGGCGCCATCGGGCAACCCTGACGATAAGCAAACTTTTCAAATCTCTGTAAGTAAGCGTCAATGTCGTTAGTCTGTTCATTGAACGTGGGTAACTGGGGATAAGGTGTCCTCGCGTGTCCCCAGGGACTTTCTCCACCCTGTCCACCATCAGCTCCGGGTAAATGCGCCCTAGCCCTTAAAAAATTTGCATTTCCCTCTCTTGTTGCCTCTCAGCCTCCTCTCGCACCCTTTCAGACCTTTTACGCTCTAACGTAACTTCTCTTTCAGCTCTTTCGCGCCGTCTTTCAACTCTTTCTCGCACTAACGTAGCTTCTCTTTCATCTCTTTCAACCTCTTTCTGAATTTCTTTCTCTCGCTCTGCAGCTCTTAGTGCTGCCCCTCTCTCCCCCCTTTTGCACTCTCACGCAGCCTCTTTCTTCCATTCTGCTGACCGTAAAGCAGTCCCCTCGCGTTTCAGTGTAACCTGACGCTCTAACTCTGCGACCATTTCTTTCGCTACATTTTATTCGCTTTTGCTCTTCTCTCACAAATTATTGCTACTCACTACCCGCGAAACCCAACCGTTCTCCCATACTAATCAACTGCTCCAAGCTTGGGGTATCCATTATTTAAATTTTTCACTAAAATTACACACAAAAAATATTTTTTGTCTTAAAGGGTTAATTGTTCTCTATCCAACACTGCGACTTACTGTTACGCGAGAATTTCCACAGCCGTTATTTTGAATTCGCTGATTGAATTGAAGAGCTAATTTAACCAATCATTAACCCCTATACAATTTATGAAAACTTTAAAATTTCAATGCGCCAACCTGTATGAAGATTAAAACTGAAGCATGTATTAAAATTGTCTTCAAGTGGGCCTTTTGATTTTGAACTTTTCAGTTATTACCCTTTACGACAATCCTTGTATTAGCATCGCCAGATGTCGATAACCGGGCTTTGTCGCTGCCCCTTCTGCTTCCGGCGTCTCTGATTTGAGCGTGGTCGAGACTCATTCCTTTACTTTTTTCAAATTTTCTGAACATCGTTGGCCAAAAAGTGGAAGGTCTGAAGCCCCCTAAAATCCACTTGTAAAGACAAATTCCAGCATTTTAAAACATATTATAGGTCAATACAGACCATTAATCCACAGAACTCTGGCAGAGCAAAATAATTCTGTCCAGTCACTATGTTTTTGTCTTGTTGATTATGAATTTGGGGGAGCGATGGCTCAGTGGGTAGAGGTGCAGGCTGCAAGCGGAGAGGTTCTCGGTTCGAATCCCTCCTGCGGCAATCGCGTTGTGTCCTTGGGAAAGACACTTCACCCCCATTGCCTACGTGGGGAACGGTGGCGTTGTGTACTAAGGTGTATTGCACGTCGATGGTGCACTTGTCTTTAACCAATGCTAACCCTGCTTGTGTGGAGTTAGTATATTGGGGAGCCTGACAGTTGCTCGGTGGTTCTCTCCGGGTACTCCCCACCCGTAAAACTGTCCGACACGAGGTGACCCTGGCTGTCGAAAGTGTTGTTAAACCCCAATGAATAAATAAATTAATAAATAGATATGAATTTAACCAATTATATCTTGTTTGACAGAGCTCACTGGTTAAATATCAAGCTGCATTTTGTGGAATATTTGCTGCTGAAAACTTTGCCATTTTTACATCAGGGTGGAAAGGGTTAATATACAGTAGTAGCTAACAATTTTATCACCTCTTATTGTTCATAGCTCCTGTTTGTTGAGGGTAAAAAATCAGACCTACTCAGAAGAGAGCCTGTAACGTGTTTGGGCTGGAGAAAACCTGGAATGAATCAGCTTGAATCGAATTTAAACTCAAATTAATATAATTTGAAAAGCCAGTATAACTTTGCACAAATGAAAATAACAATACCATTATATGTTCAGAAGACTTTCCAGCTTGGAACAGCAAAATAAAGCCAACGTCATCTGATATAGCTAATTTGATTTTCAGATCAGTGGGGTATCCACTCTCACTGTCAGGGTGATGTCTTATACAAAAGTCTAGAGATCCATATGTACAGACATGGGGCGCGGTGGCGTCGCGATAACCGGTTCTCGTCAGATCACCGAAGTTAAGCAACATCGAGCGCGGTTAGTAGTTGGATGGGTGACCATTTCAGCGACTGATTCGTTCTCCCGCGTTGTGTCCTTGGGCAACGCACTTAACCCCGATTGCCTGCATGGGGGCACGATGACGCTGTGTACTAAGGCGTATTGCACGTCGATGGTGCGCATGTCTTCAACCAATCTAACCCTGCCTGTGCCGCGGTGCAGACTTCAGAGTTACGATGTTGGGGAGCTGACACCTGCTCGTCGCTGCTCGGAGGTTCTCTTCGGGTACTCCGGCTTCCTCCACCCGTAAAACTGTCACCGACATGATGTGACCCTGGCTGTTAATATGTCGTTAAACCCTAATAAATAAATAACTATCGGTTTGGGAAAGTTAGATTCTACCACAGTGGTTATGACAAAGTTTGGATATTTTAAACCTTTACCCAATGTAACGGTCAAAACCGGCCAGCGCTTTTCTCAAAAATCGCCAATTAATTTTCATTATTTTTTCATTTTTGTCTCAAAAACATAGGTTATGACCCCTTGTTGGAACGAGCTCGTCGAGCTCGTTCCAATGAGGGGTCATAATCTATGTTTTTGAGACAAAAAATGAAAAAAATTAGTTATTCAAGATGTTTTTTGCAAGTGTCGTCTGCTTTTCATGTTAGGTAAAGGGTTAAGATAATGAGTTCATCACACGATGTCTGGTTGTTTACTGTACTCATTACCTGAACATACCCACAAGAGAAATGCTACGCCCTGTCTTAACTTATGCTGTACTTCAAATAGGAGCAACTGGAGAATAATATTTTTCTTGCATACTGTTATTTTATCCCTGGCCGGACACTTGATACTCACCGTTTCAAAGATGTTACACAGGTCGATATTTAGAAATATGTTTTGTTTCCCCTCCCCATCAATATAGTTAAATATATTTAGGAGGCCTTAAAATATCAACTGTCTTAATTGATTTGAACTGCGCCTGTGCATCATTATAAAAATGTCAGCTGCTTGAGAATTTGAATTAGTGGCAGTGGCAGACAAGCATAGATTAGTGCCAGGGGCCCAACCTTAGGTGCCCATATCTCCCCATACATATCTAAGTGTTTTTTGGTGGCCTGTTTCTTATTGACATCTAAATTTCATGGCATTATTCACATATTTTTCCTCCCCAGGAGATGCCGCTCGGGATTGTTGCCGCCACCATTAACCGCCACTGACTAGTGGCTCCTGAGATGACCTTTTCAATATTTTCTTCGTTTCTTACAGTGTTAAAATGAGTCGCCTTGTAACAACAATGTTAGGATAGCATTATAAAACGACCATCATTACCCGGACCCGGAGCTTTGCCTGAGCAGGTAGTGCCGAATTCCCATAGGAACTGGAGCTTTTGCGGGAGCAACTTTTTCCTGTGCAAATCTTCGGCCCCATCCATCTAGATCCAGCAAGTGGTGTACGTGCTGCATATATAATATGCTAAGGTAAGTATAGTGATATATGTGCACACAGGGCTATGGGTATATAGTATGCGTATGTGGTGGAATATTGACGGGGAAGGTGAGTTTTCTGGGAAAGTTTTCCCTGCGAAACGGTTGACGTTGCTATGGACATCGTGACGTCATTGTGCGCACGCGATGTCATAGAGACGTTGACCGCTGTTGTTGTCTACTGTACAATCTGAAGTCACGTCGTTCGGGTCAGAGTGTGTCGGCTTCTCGTACTGGACAAATATGGTAGTAGCGGTATATTATATACACCTGTAGGCCCCCTGTTGGCCGTTGGTACTACCAATCGACCTAACGCTTCATATTATCCTGTAATTGGTATAGGTAGTACGTGGGGGTAATGTATGGTTGCCAGTACGGTAGTTTAGGTTGTGCGGATTGTACCACTGCTGGTTCAATGATAGTCCTTGGTACCACTATCCATCTAGGGTAGTGTGCTGGCCCACAGATTGTATAGGTGGTACGTTATGCTAGGTCAAGCGGTATGTGGGGTGGGAGTGTTTACAGGGTTATCTAGTGTGGTAGTATATAATGTACAGTTTGTACCCCTGGTGGTATACTGTTAGTCCTCAGTACCACGATCCGCCTAAGGCTTTATATTATCCTATGACTGGTATGGGTAGCACATAATGCTAGAACATGCAGTGTCATGGAGTGGGGGTAATGCATGGTTGTTTGAAGTGGTAGTTTAGGATGCAAGGTCTGTACTCCCGCTGGTTCAGTGGTAGTCCTTAGTACTATTCAGCCACCTAAGCATTATACTTTCCTAAGGTGCTATGGGTAGTACGTAATGCTAAGTTACGTAGTGTTATGCTTGGTTGTCTGGCAGAGTAGTATGAGAGAAACTCTCTGTACCCCATAGGTCTACTGTTAGCCCTTAGTACCAATATCCACCTAAGATGTTGTGCTGGCCCACAGGTAGTACAGATAGTGTATAATGCTAGGTCACGAGGTATTGTGGGGCTGGGGTAAGCTTGAATTCTAGACCTTTATAGCTTTAAGACTACGACTGTTGACTAACACACAGTCACCGTGATCTGTCCTATGATTTTAGCTTCCTCCATATTTACCCAATACCATAGTCTTCTACCACGCTTACAGCCTTGCACCATTACTACAGAAAAATACGAAAGGTTTGCTAGCTACATCAAATTGCGCAAATGACTCAAATCTCATCGAGCAAATGAACTATAGAGCAATTGCTCGAACGAGTGACTCCACATTTGCTCGAATCCCATCCAGCAAATGACAAGTGATTTACTCGATGGGGTTCGAGTCATTTGGGCAATGGCTTTTAAGTAACTGCTTGATATTAGGGGAACTTGGACTAGATATGGAAAATTTGTTCGAGAAAGCCGATTGTATTTGACTGCTTCTAGTATTGGGGTAAACGTGATATCAACGGTGACTCATAGCGGCAGTAGTGTAATGAAACTAAGAGCTGTAGTAGTACCACAACTTAGTAATGGTTGAGACACAGGCCAGAATAGTAGTAGCTGATACTAATGGTACAAGGCAGTAATGGCACACAAATATAATAGACAGAATAACTATAGTATTGGGTGACTACAATAGAGGCTAATGAAAGGGCAGATGGTGGTGGCAATGGACAAGTAGTGGTCTTGAAGCTATGAAGGTGATGGATGGTCGAGAAGCTGTATAGGAACTAGGAGCCATAACTATCTTCGGATAAATATTCTGCAAATGGTATTCTCCAAAATGTATTCTCAAATACTGAGATGAGCCATGGTGCAGTGTGTGAGGCGCTCCTTTGAGCAATTGCTATATAGCTCATTTGCTTGATGGGATTCGACTTGTCTGATCAATGACTTCTCAGTAACTGTTCGGTAGCTTATTAGGGGAACTTGGAATGGGTATGAAAAAGTTAATGAGGTTGTTCGAGCAAGCAGATGGTATTCGACTGCTTCTAGTAGTGGAATAATAGTGATATGAACTTGGACCCCTAGTGGCATTAGTGTACTAAGGGCCATAGTAGTGCCACAAGGTAGTAATGACACAGAGCAGAATAGTGGTAGCCAACAGTATTGATACTTGGCCTTAATGGTACAAGAATGCAGGGCTGGTAGAACAGCATACTAAAGGTAAATACAATGCAGGCCGACCATAGGGACTATTGACAAGTAGTGGTCTTGAAGCTTTGAAGGTGATGAATGGTCTAGAAGCTGAATAGGAGCTAGTAGCCATAACTATTTTCAGATAAATATCCTGCAAAAGGTATTCTCCAAAAGATTTCCTCAACAGGTATCCTCAAAAAGTATCCTCAAAAGTTATTCTCAAATAGTACAAGACCATGTCATAGGTATCCTCAAATACCAAGATGAGTCATAGAGCAGGATGTGGAGTCATTCCTTCGAGCAATTCCTCTATAGCTCATTTGCTCCATGAGATTCGAGTCGTTCGAGCATTTGATATAGCTAGCAAGTCTTTCATATGTTTAGTAGTAATCACACAAGGCTGAAAGCGTGGTAGACGACTATAGTGTGCAGTAAACAAAGAGAAAGCTAATTGTGGGACAGATCATGGGTAAGTCAGAAGTAGAGGTCTATAATCCAAGCTTACCCCAGACTCCACAATACCTCTTTGCCCAATGCTGCATACTACTTGTGCCACCTGTGGGCCAGCATAACACCTTAGGTGGATATTGATACTAAGGGCTAACAGTAGACCTATGGGGTACAGAGAGAGTTCCTCCTATGCTACTCTACCCAACAACCAAGAGTAACACTACATGACTTAACATTACGTAATACCTACATGGTTCCTAATTCCTAAATTACACCAACAAACTAAGGTACACTTAGCCAACAAACACTGTTTATCTCAACTCCTTTTTTTTGGGGGGGGGGGTCAAATATGGCATTCTAACCTCTCTCAAGGATTGATGGATGACCCGGCCTTCAAAAATAATACATAGTTTTCTCTAATCCATTTTGTTAATTGTCAAGAATCTCATGCCAGGGCCATTCCCTAACTAGCATTACTGCTGGGGTTCTTCTTCTCTGCAGTCCAACCAGGTCCCCATATTTGGCTTGCCTGGCCTGGCAGGAGTAAAAAATCACCACTTGATGCTCGGCCTATACCAAAGGAGGCTCCAGATAATCCTGGATCATCGACAGGTTTAGTGAGCATCTTATCCTTTGGCACTTATCACCCTTTTGCATGCTTGATGTGTGCTTCAGCAGCAGCAGCAGCAGACCAACCAAGCCGGAGGCAGACTGTACTTGTCAAGGAGAGCTCGTTCTGGGACACATTTATAATAATGGGTGGCAGGCTATGCTTGCCTGAAGAACAACAAGGACTACCCCCAGACTCATCAACATCTTTAACCACAGGGGGTGAAATTCTCACAGAATCAGTTCATTTGTTACTTCTGCTTGGATTAGTTTGTGGTATTTGCACAGATTCCTTCCAGTTTTAACAAGATGTTTGTTTCTCGACAACAAATGGCATAAATATGGTGAGTATTTAACCAGAAAAGAACATGGGGTCATTATTACAGTTGCTGTTGGTCTGACTGAGTCATTGGGCATCCCCAGTTACAAAATGAGAACGTAATTTGTTTCCATTCACGTGAAAACTGTCTCTAAACAGTCCAGTTTTTGAAGGTTTTCCATAAAACCTGATTTCTGAACAAGATTGTTGTATGAAAAACATAACAGAGAAACACAATTACTCACAAAATCTTCAATTCTGTAACTCATAAGTTCAGCATGAGTTAAATAGTAATATTATGAGGAAATTTTGAGACTGTTCAGTTTTTTATATCTTTGCTCATGTAAGCAATAACCTTCTCCTTGCCATATTGTTTCTGTGACAAGACTACACTTACAGCCTTCTCACTTGCATCTGTGTCTAAAATGAACTGGTGTTCTGCGATAGGATTGGACAAGATAGAGTATGTTGTAAGAGCCTGTTTTAATTTATTGAATGATTGCCATACAAACTTAATGCTGGTCTGAAAAAAGCTACATTTTGATGGCTGCAACTTAAACTTTGCATCCCTCAATCTTTGGAAAGCCTTTCTCAATCGATTGAGGACTCACCAACGCTCTGACCTGGTACAGTTATGTCATCAATGAACAGTAGGCACTCCACCCACTGTAATCCTCCAAGTACATTCTCCATTAGGCATTCAAAAGTTGAATTTGCTGAGACTAACCCAAATGGCATGATGTTGAGTTGATAAAGGCCATGATTTGATGCAAAGGCTGTCTTCTCTTTATCAGCTTCAGACATGCCAACTTGCTAATATCCTGAGTTCAGATCCATGCTACTGAACCACTCAGCTCCACTCACTGAGTCAAGGCAGTCATTAATCACAGGGAGTGGATAGGCATTTTTTACTGACTGGTCATTCAACTTCTGATAATCAACACAGAAGCAGATAGTCCCATCCTTCTTAGTTACCAAGACAATTGGGCTTGCCCAAGGGCTTGTTCACTGCTCAGTTACACCTCGATTGAGCATTTTCTTATTTCCTCCTTCTCATGCCTCTTTCCAAATGGAAGTCTTCTTGGTGGTAGTTTCACTGGAAATGAATTCCCAGTGTTGATTACATTCTTAACCTTAACAATTCAACCAAGGTCATCTGATGACCTAGCAAATACATCTCAGACTTCTATCAAAAGTGATGCCGATTGAGCTCTTTCTTTGAATTCAAATGAGTAGAACTCCTATCCATCAACTCACGTAGATGAGGAGGCAGTGTCTGCTTTTTTACCAGATTCATTTGCAATTTGTAAATTGGCTACTCTAACAAATTTTTCCTTTTTCTTTGTATCAATGAGTCCCCTGAGAAGTGCTATATTCTTATCATGGAGGATTGACTCTCTACCCTCACCAAAGGCATCAGGTGCTCAGCAATCTCCATTTGGGATATCCACAGATACTGTACAGAGTTACTATGTGGCATTTCATGGTTGTGCAAGTGTATAAGTTATACATTAATATTTAATTGTATGTGTATCCAGGAAAAGATGGTAAACTTGAACCCTGTTAACTGAAGGGCATTTTGTCAGAGAAAAGTATTCATTTAACAGGAGTATCCAATTAACAGGAATTGGGTCATTTTCCTATTTTCTAGTTATAAACAGAAGATTTATCTATTATATCTTGTTTGACAGAGCTCACTGAAATATGATAGATTAAATGCCTATAATGGGTGTATCTAGGGCAAAAATTTCTATAAATGTAGGAGTATTCAGTGGATGTCAGCATATCCTCCTGTATGACTGAGCAAGGAAACTGAAGGTTTCCGTGCAGCCAAGGCACGCTGGGATGGTATGGGCTAAACTAATCCCTTTAGTATTTAAAAGTGGTTTCCACATCCAGCAGCCACACAGAAGAAGAAGCAAAGGAGCCCGAAAGCCCACCAGGACTCAGCCACCCCTAACAGTTACAATAGGCATGTGAAGTTTGCCACTTGTGGAGTATAGTTCAGTGAGAAGATTCACTTCTTTCATTGACAAGTTTAGTCTGTCTCTGGAAGTTAAACACTGGGGTGACCAGAGCTTACAGATTCAGTTGGTTTCCTGTTTTTATGCTGATTTGTTCTGACTGCGTGCAGATTCGTTCCCAATTTTCAAAAAGTTCGGAAGCTCTGTTTTTTTTAAAAAAAGATAAAAGAAATGTGAGTATAACATGGGTATTTTGTCCAATATTGTTTCCAGATGCCATTCGCCTGAATAAAATTATGGTAATAACTTTATTTTAACCCTTTACCCAACGTAACAGCCAAAACCGGCCAGCGCTATTCTCAAAAATCGCCAGTTAATTTTCATTATTTTTTTTATTTTTTGTCTCAAAAACATAGGTTATGACCCCTCGTTGGAACGAGTCCAATGAGGGGTCATAACCTATGTTTTTGAGACAAAAAATGAAAAAAATTAGTTATTCAAGAATTATTTTTGCAAGTGTCATCTGCTTTTCATGTTAGGTAAAGGGTTAAAATATTCGAGAATAGTTTTGTGGCATATAATACAGCCACATGCAGAATATGCGCATTTTCCATAGGAAATTATCAAGGTGGTTGCTGGAAATTTCTAGCACATGCACAGGTCACAAAAATTGTATTCTGTCTTGTTCAGGCAGAACTGTAAACATTGAAAGAATTTGGACCAAATCAGTAGTATTTTATGAGTATGAAGCATTTTAAATTACTTTATGATGAATGTGCGAATTCATTTGCGATTTTATGTTTCTGACCACGTTCACTTCTATCTTTCTCAGTGCAGATTCATTGGTGATTCAACATTAATTTCATTTGGTAATCTTTTTACAATGGAATCCACAATCCCGACTTCGATATACGTTTTGCTGTTATTAATACATAATATATGGAAGAGCTGTGTTGATGCTGGTTTACTTGCTGGTGCTAAATTTGAACAGTGCACTGCAGTACAATACATGTGGGCGGATTGTCGCTAAATCATGGTGATGTAGATTTTCCTCTCATAAAATTTCCATCTTGTTTAATTATTTATTTGTGTGTAAGGTCACATAGTTATGCAAATGGCTAATCATGACTGTGACAGTTTTATGGGTGGAGGAAGCTGGAGTACTCTGAGAGAACCACCGAGCATCAATGAGCAACGGTCAGCTCCTCAACAACCTAACTCTGTTCAAGATCCACTCAAGCAGGATTACAGTGATTGAAGACATGTGCACCATTGACGCACAGTATGCCTCAGTACATGGTGTCATCGTGCCCCCATGCAGGCAACCAGAATAAAGTGCCTTGCCCAAGGGCACAATATCAGTCATCCCTTCAAACTCGGGACCTCTTGCATAGAAGTCCAACAGTCTACCACTAAGCCAACATTTCTATAAGCATCAAAATATAAGACCTGCCAGCAAAATTTCATCTCATGGACCACAAGGTTGCACCTGGTGGTCCACTGGATGAAATCTAACCCACCATGATTCAGCGACAATCCACCCTCAACATACTGCACATGGAGAATTATGTTCATTGATAAAATTGTTCAGCTCAACTCCTTGTAGTTTTCAGTTACAGTCGATAATAAATATGCATGGCATATAATACACAAATTATTTTTTGCATTCATTTCTCAATGGCCCACACACCCGCTGGTAATCAATCAATCAATCAATCAATCAAGGGCATGGATGATGAAATATTGCTGCATTGTGCACATTTTAATCAGTGACTGCAATCTACTTATCAGCTGATCGATTCATTTAAATTGGGGGCTAACTTGTACATCCATGGGATAGACCTATACTCGCACTGGAAAAAGGTGAATTTACTATAAATATCAGCTAATTTCTATGAAAGTTATGGTATATAAATGTAAGTAATGAAGGGCAGATCTATCATGGGCATTGCTTTTGACAGACAGAGAAATTCAACAAAGCTTTGTGAGAATGCCCTTTGGGAATTCACACACTTTAAAGTTAAAGATCAGTTGGACAATTTCCAAATTTTGGAAATGAGCATGTAATGGGTCAGACTGTACGAGCAATAACCCAAAACCAGAGTAAATTGAAGACTTCAGGCCTGAAGCGAGTGATTTTTGTTGGATGTGACCTTGCAGAAATATGACAAAACAGTCAGAAGATCCCACTATCTCACAAATGTAGGTAGCCATAGAGGAGGGAGATAGTCAATGCGATCTCTGTGCAGCCTGAAAACTGACAAAGAGATCAGAGCACCACTGGGAACTTATTTCATGGGTGAACCCATGGAGAGGATATCTATTGATATCCTAGGTCAACTCTCTGTCACTGGGAAAAGAAACTGGTACAGTCTTGTCATGTGTTCATTAATAAGTTTGTATGTAGGTTTGGTATACCACTGCAGGTTCATTCCGACCAGGGTACAAATTTTGAATCTGCCATTTTCAGGGAATGTATGCCCTATTGGGTATTGATAAGACAAGAACATCTGGTAGTCGACCTCAGTCTAATGGCACTGTTGAGAGATTCAACAGAAGTTTACAGCCAATGCTGTCTATGTACTGCCAAACAAACCAACATGAAAGCCTATCAGGCCCCAAAGCACTCCAGTACCAGTGTTACACTAAACAAAATGATGTTGGGTCGAGACATAGTCCTACCCATGCAAGCTGCAATTGGCAAGCCCATCATGTTGATTAAACTAAGTAATGAATACCTTGATAAGATTCAATCAAATCTGAAATCAGCTCACAATATTATTAGAAAATGCTTGAAACATAACAGCAAATACCAGAAGCATCACCATGACACTGATGGTCAAGTGGTATGGCTGTACGACTCCACAAGAAAGGAGTTTGTCAAAGATTTGTGTCAAAATGGAAAGGTCCCTTTCTTATTACCAAATGTGTAAATGATGTTACCCACTTCGTTAAAAAGTCTTCTACGAAAATCTCTACAGCTGTTCACATTGATAGGTTACTAGAGTATAAAGGCCTGGATGTGCTAAGATGGATCACTAAGCTGAAGAGTGAATTGATGAAGCTGTCTGAGGTGACCAAAGTGTCCAAGATGTAGAAGTTGATTGGAGATACCAAACCAATCACTATTGACAGGTTCTGTTTATTTTATTTTATAAAGTTTGGTTTTTGGGGTTTTTTTAATGGGATGTCGCAGATGTACCACAACAGGGTGAATTATGGTAGTGAAGTACAACTGACATCTGGAGAGTAGTATTGAACAGAGTAAATCTTCCACACCAAAATTAAAAGTTGTTCTTTGTATGGGGTTTGGAATAGCAAATTGTGCAGGTTGTCAGTGGAATGAAAAGTTATTTTTTTTAAGATGATACAGTTAGTGTAGATCTAGGCTAGATGACCTCTGGAATCAGATGCCAAAGGAATGGCCTGATTGAGGAAAATATTAGAAGAAACTCTGTGGTGGTCTATTGTGGGTGCAGGGATGAAACTATGTGGATGCCAAGAGTGAAATAGACTTCAGTGGATCTGCCATTGATTTAATGGTTATGTTTTAGACTGATCACCTAACAATATAAGCGGTGTTTTAGCCTAGCTGTTTAACCATAGTTGTAGGAGAAGTAGTGATAAAAAGTCCAAGTAGAAGCACTTTAAATACCCCATTGATGCAATAGTAGAATGTGCAGATGTGGAAGTGAACAATGGAAGGTTACATTTACAGATTAAATTGAGTTTGGTTGTAAGTGTGTCACGAGCACATGTTAGATGCTATTTTAGAGTCCCCGTAGTGATGTTTGGTGCTTTTGACAGACCGGGAACAAAAGTACATCTGCTCAAATAAAATAAAATGAATTATTGAACAGACATTTATGAATGTTATACTTGTTTCAGATAGGAAGTTTCCAAAATGGTTGTGGTTTATGTGGTTAGGTGCCCCATCTTAGAGTGGTATGTGTGTGGTGCTGTGACAGTGAGAAGACCTTTACCAGGATGCATGATCGTCAGATACATGTAACTAGTAGACATCCTAACAAGCTGCAAGAACTCCCTCCAGATTTTTTCAGCGAGGTCAGTGGGTTCTGCTTGAGCATACATACAGCATACTACAAGTTCATCATGAAGCCTTCCCACAAAGAATTGATTCTTGTGGTATGCACTTGTTTGGTGGTGTTGGGGTGGGCTAAAAGATAAGAAAGCCACCAAGAAGCAAGGGGGAATGGTTGAAAAGTTGGGACTCGCACGCAATAAACCCAAGGATCATACCCATGAGATCTGAAGTCACTGTATGCCCAATGCAGGTTGATGACAGATTGGAGTAAGAGACAGAGTATGATGGTACACAGGAGATCGAGCTCACTGAGGCATATTCACCATCACAGCCTCAGATGGAATGGCCTTGCAGCAGAACGATTGCCACCATAAAAAACCTTGAACTACACAGAATTGATCTAGTGCCAGAAAACATCACAGCAGAGATGTCCCAGTTTGAGAAGGGTGTACGGACATGGCACTGTGCAAAGATACAAGCCCAGCTTTTTCAGCAGCCTAAAGCTCCCAAGAGTCTGTCCAGACGCATTTTGCTTCTGAAAAATCGCACAGCACAGATACAAGGGGAGAGATTGGCTGTGACAAGAAACGATTATGTGACCATCAGGGAGAAATGCAGTGAGCTCTTAGGCATTCCAAGAGAGCTGATTGGGGAGATTATGAGAATGAAACCAGTCTTTCTCGAAGCTTGCATCTCTCCTGCTGAAGCAGAAACACCACCGGTCTATCATTCCAACTTGCCAACAGGAACTGGAAGCTCATCAGAAGTGCCTCAGCAACAAGTGAAAACCTGTCAACCTAGCAGTACACCAATCATGTCCCAATAATCACTATCTGTATACAGTGTGAACAAGCCAACAACTGTCGAGACATCACCAGCTGTATCTACATCTTTGCCATCCACACCACGAATCTGAGTCAGATGGAATTGCTGACAGAGTTAGATACGCCTGGTAGCTCAAGTGGGCTGAACACTGATGAAGAAGGCAATGTAATAAGGGAAGAAGCGCTAGATTATTGTTGTCTTTCGGATCCATGCCCATGCCTTTGTATCCACCTGCAAGATGGGAATGGACATCCCAAGTTAATCTAGTAGCTGGGATGATCATGGTTCCATGACCACTACAGGACTGAAAGATACTCACCCCAGATCAGAAGAGACTGCAGCTGAAATATGCTGCTATGACACTGGAAAAAGCAGCCAATCCATCAACCTATCATCAAGTTAAGAGGTGTGTGATATGCTGGACAAGTGTAACATGTTGGCTTTACCTAGCACAGCACCGCTCCCAAAGGACGATGTCCATGCATTGACTAAGACCAGGTACTACAATTATGAAATAATGAGGCAAATTGAACTGGGGAGCATGACTGGTAACTCAGCAGAA
Organism: Pictodentalium vernedei; assembly: GCA_031216915.1. Classification (NCBI taxonomy): domain Eukaryota; kingdom Metazoa; phylum Mollusca; class Scaphopoda; order Dentaliida; family Dentaliidae; genus Pictodentalium; species Pictodentalium vernedei. The sequence goes on along the minus strand of CM062297.1, from coordinate 677,885,492 downwards.
AGTCTGATAAAACAGTATAAAACAGCTGAGGAAGTAGCGGAAATAAACTGCAGTTAAAGTAGATGAAGATGGTGATGATAACAATGATGATGGTATGATAATGATAAAGATGATGTTGATAATGATGACGATGATGATGATGATGATGAACGCCTGCAAATTAAATTGCTCTCTAGTAGGTCAGAGAGATTTAATTTGCTTAGGTCACACCAAATAAGTAAACCGAACAATAGGGACTGAGGTAACATAAAACTTGGACATAAATTATGTGCAAAACTCTCCAGTTTGGCAGATATGCTCACCTTTTGCAGCCAGAATAAAATATATAGAACTACCCTTTGTACTATAGGCAAGATCTTTCCCTCCATAAATTCTGCATCTCTCAAAGCAGATGGTGGGTATGACGATTCCCACTGGTGAAAATGCTAACAATACCAGTATTCCAAGAAAACACGGTCCAAAGGTTAAATTTTGGTAAATCAGAAAATATGTCTCATATAAACTATGGCTCCTGGGGATGATGATGGCAATAATTTCCCCATAAAGAAACTGATCGCCAAAGTTTATAGATGTCTGATAATTCCAGGAAGAATCATCCCTGAGGTTGGGAGGTGGTCAGGTTATGATGTTGATGGCTGATTACCGATAAGATCAAAAGAAGTTAGATGGCTAATTCAAAGAAAAAAGAAGATATAAATTTGAAATGCTAGCAGTAGCACTTGGCATTGTTATTGTTAGGTGTTCCAATCAGTTATGAAGTGTTTATGGTCAAACTTTGTAATCAATGTGTACTCACTTAGTATGTAGGACTATCTGATTCCAGGAGTATTCAGAGTTTTGGGGTAGGGAAGATGTAAAATATCCCAGGCCTCATTACAATACAGCGTGTGACATATTACTGTGCCTAAAAACATAAATCGTTCATTATAAATTAAAAGGATATTATTCATATTTTATTCTCTGTCAATATAACAATAACATGATTTTGGAGTGTATTATAGTTCATTAGCGGCCCTGCAGCAATGATGAACAGCCCGAGGGTTTATTAAAGGCCCGAGACGAAGTCGAGGGCCGTTAATAAGCCCAAGGGCTGTTCATCATTGCTGCAGGGCCGCTAATGAATCATGATGTCTGACAACAAACATGTTATTACTATTATTACTGCGGAATCTAAAAATAGCCAGACCGCGGGCCGCTAATGGCTATTTATACCATTATCGCCCACGGCCCGGCTCCGTCGAATGACGTCACTGAAATTATGGAGTTTTAACGGGCCTCCAAACTAATGTTAATCGACTAGTAACTTATAGATTGAGTGGTAATAATTATTATTACATATAGAATATGTTCTATAGAAATCTGTTAAATTAATAGCAATCACGTTTCATGGTCACTGTGTGCAACACGAAATTAGGCAAGTTGTTAGGAACATTTCAAAGTCACATTTCATGTAAACCACGCTACGTTTCACACCAGTTCTACTATTCTTATAACTGCTGATTTATTTCCCTTCAATTGAGTGTTGGTTGCGGTTATTATTATGCCGTTTTATAGACATACGCCACAAATTGTGTGTTTCGAACTTGTAACGTTTTCTTCAACGTTACTCTTCATGTGTTTCAGTATGAAATCAGCATATGGTATATCTATTTTTTTTTAATTTATTTAATGTTTCAAATGCCTCGTTTAGTAATTTTTATCATAAAACTTGTAATTAATTGTCGGGTATTGGGGTTGTTTTCTAATCTGAAATTTAGGCAAACCTAAAAGCGAGCGAAAGTGATGCATTAGGCCTAAAGTGCTGTAGGCCTACATTGACTGGTAAAGAATAGGGGACAACCAAATTTCGAGATAACTATTTTTATATGCATTTTGATTGGAAGATATTATTTTCCAGTGCTCTGATTGAAAGATAATTTTATCATTGCTTTGATTGGAAGATACATTTATGGCGTCGTTGTTTTCCAGAATTTAGCACAGACTTGTCTTTTGAATTAAGTGGGCCTAGAGCTTTATGTGCCAATTTCAGTGAGCCACTTTCATTAATTTCACTGAAAAAATACCTACGTACTGGTATTGTTTGTAGTTATCACAACAGATAATTCTGCGAGTAATTATGAAACAGCTAATCCTGTGCTTCTGGGTCATGTCAGGGAAGAGGAAAAAATTTGTGACGTCAACTTTGACCTGCCTGTTTTTATTTGCAATGCATTTTGGGTCCGTATACCGAATTTGGTCAAAATCGGCCCAGTAGTTTACCCGTTCATAAGGGGCTCCCTCGTTGCTAGGGAAGTCACGTGACATCAACATTGACCTATCTGTTTTCATTTGGAATGCATTTTGGGTCCGTATACCGAATTTGGTCAAAATTGGCCCAGTAATTAGCCCATTGCTAAAGGGCGCTCTTGTTGCTAGGGAAGTCACGTGACGTCAACATTGACCTGTCTGTTTTCATTTGTAATGCATTTTGGGTCCGTATACCGAATTTGGTCAAAATTGGCCCAGTAATTAGCCCATTGCTAAGGGGTGCTCTCGTTGCTAGGGAAGTCATGTGACGTCAACAATGACCTGTCTGTTTTTATTTGCAATGCATTTTGGGTCCATAAACCGAATTTTGTCAGAAAAAGGCTCAGTAGTTAGCCTGTTGCTAAGAAGGCGCTCTGGTTGCTAGGGACGCCACGTGACGTTAACATTGATCTGTCTGTTTTCATTTGCAATGCATTTTGGGTCCGTATACCGAATTTGGTCAAAATCGGCCCAGCAGTTAGCCCGGTGATAAGGTGGCGCTCTGGTTGCTAGGGAAGTCACGTGATGACACCATTGACCTGTCTGTTTTCGTTTGCAATGCATGTTGGGTCCATGTATCAAAATTGGTCAAAGTCGGTCCAGTAGTTTGCCCGTAGCTAGAGGCGTGCTTTACTTGCTATGAACGTCACGTGACATAATCAGTGACCCATTAGCCCTCACCCAATGTATTAAGGGTCCCTTGACCCAATGAGGGTGAAAGCAATGGTGAAGAGCCATCACTCGTTCTAGCGTCCGAGTATCCTTGAAAAAATGTAACCTCATTTGTCCCCGGTTCCTTTGGGAAAAATCACTAAAAGTTTCTTCAATTGCGAATGTCAATTTCCGCCATGCGCAAACATGTCAGCGTCCTTGTGTACCACTTCCACTGAAAAAATTTGAAGTTGATGCCTTTGAGATGAGCTTGGCTTTGAGTTCATACAAACGGTACATACGTGTTGCCTAACAGATCGCTTGCACTCGACCCTGCGGGTCGCTTTCGCTCGCTATTAACTTAAAAATTTTATGGGTTTTAGTGGTACAGAAGCAATATTTGGGTTATACAAAGCCTGTTGTATAACACACAATCAGAATCCAGACAGAAGTAGTCTCTCTCAACAAGGTATGGGTACATATAGAAATGAATTGGAGGAGTGTCTAATTTGATGGATAAAGCGTCAATATCTCCGGAGCAAATTATCAGATTTACATAAAAAACTATACCACACAGCACATCAGTAACCTGAATAAATATATAAAGTAACATGGCAATCGGATTGATATTTTTTGAGTTATCTCATGCCAAAGGGATTGGAGGAATTTCCAATTTGAAGAATAAACGGGGTTAATATCTCTGCATCAAATTATCAGATTTACACCAAAAACTATACAGCTCAGCACATCAGTAACCTGAACACAATTATAAAGTAACTTGACAATCCAAGCAATATTTTTCAAGTTATTGAATGCCAAAGGGATTGGAGGAATTTTCAATTTGAAGGATAAACGGTTAATATCTTGGGATCAAATCATCAGATTTACACCAAAAACTATACAGCTCGGCAAATCAGTAACCTGAACACAAATATAAAGTAACTAGACAATCCAAGCAATATTTTTCAAGTTATCGAATGCCAAAGGGATTGGAGGAATTTTCAATTTGAAGGATAAAGGGTTCATATCTCAGGATCAAATTATCCGATTTACACCAAAAACTATACAGCTCGGCACATCAGTAACCTGAATACAAATATAAAGTAACTTGACAATCCAAGCAATATTTTTCAAGTTATCGAATGCCAAAGAAATGGATACGGACGCCGGACGGACAGACGGATGGACGGACCGACAGACGGACAAAGGATGGACGGACGACGGATGGTCACCCCGGATGCCGGCATTATGTGTACCATACATAGTATGGGTACACATAAAAAAGGGTTGCGGCTTCTGAGCTCTGCATCTTCGGTCAATCTTACAATTTATGGTCAAACAATCAATCTTCTACTTGACAACTTAAATAATAAGTTCTTAAAAGTTTATAGAAAATGTGAGAACAATGCTCAGGCATTATAATTAAAGTGCAATGGCACTATGAAGTAAAGTGGGTTGTTTAACTGGTAGAGTCCTGGAAGCCCATATTTGGGCTTTATTCTGAAGTGCAGGTGCCACAACTTGAAGGGTCATATTCAGTAGATGTGCTTTGTATTATCTTTAAAGTGATATTATTTAGTCTTCAAGGGTTTGCCTTGTTACAATTTATGGGAGAGTGCCAATTGGCACTCTCCCATAAATTGTAACCAGGCAACGACATGTGTACAAGATTTGATGGCCAAAAATAATTTAGCACTCTACCAGTTAATTAACCCTCAAACTGTAATTATGTTGGCAAAAGTGATTTGTAGTTCAGGAATTAACTTTTAGTAAAATTAGATGGATTTACCCCCCTTTGATCAGAAAGATAAAGATAATTTTATTTTACCAAAATAGCCCACATGAGATATACTTGTATATACATGGCAACAATGTAGAAAATCATAATAATGGAGTAAAAGGTAAACATAAACAATGACTAAGGACAATGGTGGAAATGTAAGAAACAAATTATGGAAAAGAGGACATATATACTGGAATTTACATTCTTCACATGAGTGTAGGGACAATTTCAGTAATTGCACAGTTTTGGCTATAACATGACCACAAACATAACTATGAAACCCAGTAGTCTCAATCATTTATATAGCTTTGTTGGATCTAAATTTAACTTAACTTTTCATTTTTTAACAATAAGGTATTTTTTCTGTACCTGAAATTTTCTTGTATGAAATTTCCCAGGAGTTTAAATACAGGTATGTCTTCAGCTGACATGAGCCAAATAAACTTGTGCTGGGTATTCAGAGCTGAAAAATTTATAAACCTTTGATTTATTTGAGCAAAAAGCTATTTTCTTGCAATACTATACATAGGACAATCTATTAGAAAATGAAATTCATTTTTTACCCTACCAGTATCACATGCTTGCATATTTGCCTGGCTCTATGCATTTTTCTGTTCTTTGGCATTAGCCTATCCATCTCCATGCTAAGATTATCAGCATTAATTCGGAGTTGGCATATGGCTTTTGTGGAATCAAAATCATTCAGTTTTAAATGCGGCTCTTTTTTAAATGATCGTTTATATGTAAAGTAGGAATCTAATTTGCCTTCAGCATTTGAGAGATATGATTTTCAAATTGAGAGCCACTCATTCATATATATTTTATACAATTTTCTATCAACAATTTCCAGGACTTGCTCAAGTGTAAGATTAATGATAATTCTGAGACCGACTATGAGTGAAGGGTTCAACACTGCTAGTCTGGAACAAGTAAATCAGTTGCCATTTATTGTAGGGATTCCATTTTTGTATCTGTATACATTTTGGGATGATGATGTGAGGGAGTACCAAAACTCGGTCACCAAGACCTATATTTAATGGTTGATTGCACATATAAATAATTCTTTGATTGGAACATAACTTCAACATTGTCTTTTTCAGGTCACCAAATTTGCATCACTGGTGCAGTTTGGGGTGGGGCTATGTGACATACCAAAATTAAATGACGGTGACACATAAACTTCATGGTTGACTGCACATGTTAAAAATGTTAGACCTCTGAATATTACTGGGGCTTTGCCAATGAGATTTCAGAGTTTGAACTTAATCTTGTATTGAATCAGGAGGTGGAAATCGATAGCAAGTGGAATTTTGATTGACATCAAAATATCACGTTTAATCTTTCGATACATGAATTGATACAGGATGACAAAAGTGTACACTGACTGTACTGGTCCAGATAGCCAGTACGAGAGAGTCGTGGCCAAGTGGATAAATGCACTGGTCTCTCATGCCAGAGGTTCTGTGATCGATCGTTGGTGGGGAAAGTTCTTGAGGTGTCCAAACGCTCTCTGCCACCTCATTCAGAATTAACAAAGCAATAAAACATTCCAAACCTAATCAGATTCCAGCTACAGGTAAATTCACCCGGACTAAAAATTCAAAACTAGCTCTTCAGCATGCACTTAGTAAACCAGGAATCATTAAAGAAATAAATGAATTCCAAAATGCCTCCTTCTCTCCAGAACATATTAGTCAGGCAACTGGCAATCTACAAAATATATTAACCCTTTACCCAACAAAATGGCCAAAACTGGCCAGCACTATTCACAAAAATCACCAATTAATTTTCATTATTTTTTTCATTTTTTGTCTCAAAAACATAGGTTATGACCCCTCTTTGGAACGAGCTTGATGAGCTCGTTCCAAAGAGGGGTCATAACCTATGTTTTTGAGACAAAAAATGAAAAAAAATTAGTTATTCAAGAATTTTGTTTGCAAGTGTCGTCTGCTTTTCATGTTAGGTAATGGGTTAATAAAAGCTGCCAACTTTTCACTGAAGTTGAAACACACTAAACCAAAGAAGTGCCAATGGGATAAAAATTGGTTGATGGAGAATTGAGGGATAGGCACAAAACACTAGAATATAAGGCAAGGGAAAGTCAGTTATTTCAAAGCTTATCGCCAGTATAGGACTCTTCTCTGAACTAAAAAGAAAAAATATAAAATGATTCTTGTACAAAAACTTAACAACTTAAGGGAAGGTAGCCCAAACGAATATTGGAAATACTTAAATTACTTCACAGTGAAGAGAGCAGTAAAGAAACCTCGGTAGAAAGTAATATTGACATTGAATGTTGGACATTGCACTTTGAAAATTTCAATAAAGTCAATCCAACATTCATAGAAAGAAATACTGAGCAGCCATTTTGGAAAATCTTGAAAAAGACAATCATAAACATCCAAGTTTCACAGCACAAGATTTTCGAATTTCAGATAAAGAAATTAAAGATAGTTTTACATTTCTTGAAGGGAACAAAGCTGTGGGGTTGGATTTTCTTTCAAATGTGGTCATAAAAGCTTGCCTTCTATTTCTCACCCATCTATATAATAAGCTTTTTCATTTAGTGTATTTAAATGGTGTATATCCTTCAGAATGGTCCAAAGGTTATATCGTATCAATATTCAAACAGGGAAACCCTAAAGACCCAAATTACTATCAACTCTTGTACACATGTACGGGAAAAGCTTTGAATAAAATACTTAACATGTGATTAACAACATAATTGGAACAAAATAACATTTTGTCAAATAGGCTGGTTTTAGGAAGAATTTTAGAACAACTTCATATGTTTATTTTGAAAAGTCTCATAGATAGATACTGTAGTGGCAGAGGTCAGAAACTCTTCTGCTGCTTTGTGGATCTTAGGAAAGCATTTGACACTATTAATCATCATGGTCTACTCATAAAACTTTTACAATCAAAGGTTGGTGGGATGTTCTATGATATTATTAAAAACATGTATTCCAAGGGAGATCTAACAGTAAAAATTGATGGGTCTCTCAGTTCCTGTTTTGGCTCTGAAATTGGAGTTAAACAAGGGGATACTTTGAGCCAGACACTTTTCAACCTTTATGTGAATGACCTATGTACATATCTCTCACCATCACAGGAAATAGTGAAGTTATTTGAGAAGGAAATTGACTGTCTACTATATAAGATGATAACTTTAGTTATTGTTGGCCAAACCAAATGAAACTTGGTATGTAGGTATGTAGGTATATCAACATACAGTACAGGTGAAGGTTGAATTGGGGTGTAGTCCAACAATGTTTGCCAGAGTTATGCCCCTTTTTTGACTTTGAAAATTCTTTTTTTGTTTGTTTCCCTATGATAACTTTAGTTGTTGTTGACCAAATCAAATAAAATTTGGTATGTATATGTCTCAACATAAAATACAAATCAAGTTCAAATTGGGGTTTAGTCTGGCATTTTTTGCCAGAGTTACGTGCCTTTTTCGACTTTTTTTTTAAATACCTCAAATTGCACACTTTTTTCGAGGGATGTGTTGCTGGGCAGCCTTTTATTGAGGATTACTCAGGCAGTGTAGGTGTTTCCAAAGGCAGACTAGACACAGGAAGGGAACGTAATATCTCTGATTTAAGTCAAAAACTAACAAAGCCCAAGGACTGGAGTGAATTCTTATCTAATCAAAATAATAAACTTCAAATCACAAGCTTGCTGGCTGACCACTTCTTGTGTACTGATTGTCAAATCGAGAAAGATGTCCTCGTGTGTAAGGGAAGTCTGTGTTTTTTTTTGTCAAGAGTGACAGAACACAACCTCCTTGTGAGATCAAAGATCTAAAATCATCCTATAAGGATGCAGTTCCCCATCTCGCTATGCATGTGGTGTTTGCAGCCAAGCAGCCTCCTGGTGTTTGTGTTTTTGCACAATGATACTGATGTGTTTGTGATGCTACTCTTCATGGCACACCAGTGTGAGGGTTCTCTTTACTTCAGACAAGGAACAGTGTCATCAAAAAGTGGGATAACTTATCATAGTGTTTATAGTTTGGCTAATAGATGTTGGGGGGGAGACTGTCAGTTGCTACTTGCATTCCATGCTATAACTGGCAGTGACTATACACAGCCATTTTATGGTAGATCAAAGATCACAGTTTTTAAAAAAGTACTGAAGAAACCAAGTTTACTGAAACTATTACACACTCTGGGTTCCCCTGGTCTTGATGAGGACAATGTTATCCACTTCATCCTACATGTTGTCTATAATAGGCCCAGGTCAGAGATTACTTCAGGAGACTAACGTCATCCAAAGAGACATCTTGCTCTTAAGCGTCTCCCTCCTGATGTAAATTCCTGAAAATTTATGATCAAAAGGTTCACTACATGTATGTCACACATATGATGATGAATTGTTTGGATAAATCCACTGGAATTTGGCTGGAGTTCAGATGATGGATCAATGGTTTCGATTTGATTTCATTGCCCACCACTTCCATCAACTTACCTGTAACTGAGTGCTCATCTAATTGTGATGATGTGCATGGCGATGAACTTAGTTTTTCAGATGACGATTCCAGTGATATACAATACTATATACATAAATATACACTTTACTTGATAGTAAACAAGTTTTCCTATAAATTTATGTTTCAAGTGTATCCTCATGAGTGAACTCACTACTTGAATATAGCAGAAGTTTACAAGGAATAAAGGTCATTTTATGTTTGTTGCCAACAAAAATCTAGTCGAAATTGAGTTTTTTCTTGAAATTCATGACAATTTGCTCTTGTTTTACTGCCTCTATATTGATATCAATCAAGTTTTCTCTGTACGTTTGTATTTGATTCTCATCTATGGCCTCACCACTCAATTATTACACAACTTTACAAGGAATAAAGACCTTTTTATGATTGTCGACAACAAAAAACTGGTCGAAATTTAGTTTTTTCTTCAAATTTTTCGACAATTTTCTCTCATTTTACTGCCTCTATACCACTCTTAATGGATTTTTTTCCATATTTTTGTAGTGAGTTCTCATGAGTGGTCTCAGCACTAAAATGTAACACAAGTTTATGTGAATTGAAAGCCATTTCATGCTTGTTTTGTGGCAAAAAAAGCAGTTGAGATTGAGTTTTTTCTTCAAAATTCGTGCTCTCATGCAGAGCCCCAGCATAGGTAACTGAACTTATAGGTTCCAAATATCATTCAAACTATTTATTCACCTAATAGCAGTGGCTTACATCATATTCTGTTGAAATATGTCATTTAAATATACAGATAAGAAGATGGTATTCTTCATAAGTAATAAGTGTAAAATTCAAGCCCCCACCCCCATAACCCTAGGAGCCCCCTACAAGACTGAAATATGGTTAAAAATATGTGGTAACCCCCATAGCAATTTAAGTTGCATGGTATTGCAACAAACAATCAACCTAAATAAATTTAAAGCTAATACTATAGATACAACCATATTGTGTGGACCATATGGTCCATAACCCCTATTTGGGGTTCACCTGAGGCCCTTAATGATCAAACCGTGATGTTATTGTAAACAAACTATGCAGAAAACCCCAATAATACATAAAACACATCAAATGTTTTGAGTATTGTCATTTATATGAGAATTATGAGCCATAATATACCAAAACCCCCAAATTGGGATTCATGCCCCTAAAACCTAATTTGGGAACCTTTTTCAATGTTCTGAACACACCATCAGATTCCTCATCAAAAATTACACTAAATGCCATTTTCAGCATAAAGTGGACACCATTTCCCTAATGTGCGCAATTCTGAGACCGACTACCAATCTGAATAGCAGAAGACACTTGCAAAAACCTTTTTTTTAATATCAAAATATTTTAGTTTTGACTCGGAAACATAGCTTATGACCCCCTCATTGGAATGATCTATATGAGCTCATTCCTATTAGGGACATAAGCTGTGTTTGAAGTAAAAAATAGTAAAATTTGAATGGTGATATTTTTGAAGCACACTGGCCAATTCCAGCCATTATGGGGGTAAAGAGATTCATGTATTATTTATTTATTGGGGTTCAATGACACTTTTAACAGCCAGGGTCACCTCATGCTGGACAGTTTTATGGGTGGAGGAAACCAGAGTACTCAGAGAGAACCACGGAGCAATAGCAAGCAACTGTCAGATCCCTCCCCCCACAACATACTAACTCTAAACAAGCAGGCTTTGCATTGGTTGAAGACAAGGCACCATCGATGTGCAGTATGCCTTAGTACACAGCGCCACCATGCCCCCAAGTGGGCAGTTGGAATGAAGTGCCTTGCCCAAGGACACAATGTGGTTACCCTGGCGTCCCACTGAGTCACTGCCCTCCCATTTTGGTGGGTAAAGGGCTTAACTTATAGAGAGACAAGTGGACAGATAAACTGGATTGACACATAGTCAGAAAAGTCAAATAAATTTTTTGTAGTGAAAGCATTTCATGAATTTAATTTTATTTTGTTGCTATCAATACAGAGAATGAGATTTCCACTGTGTCCCCCCCCCCCCCCACCTCCACCCCACAACATACTAACTCTAAACAAGCAGGGTTTGCATTGGTTGAAGACAAGGCACCATTGATGTGCAGTATGCCTTAGTACACAGCGCCACCATGCCCCCAAGTGGGCAATCGGAATGAAGTGCCTTGTCCCAAGGACACAATGTGGTTACCCTGGCGTCCCACTGAGCCACTGCACTCCCATTTTTGTGGGTAAAGGGATTAATTTATAGAGAGACAAGTACACAGATAAACTGGATTGACAGTTTGACACAGTCAGAAAAGACAAATAAATTTTGTAATAAAAGCATTTCAGGAATTTAATTTTATTTTGTTGCTATCAATACAGAGAATGAGATTTCCACTGTGCCACTGCTGTTCTATCATTCTGTTACATTGTATGGTATAATGCCCATCATTATGATCAAACTGAATCACAACCAAGATGATTCTTTATCCTCGGGAACAAGTATACCTATTTTCTGTATGGTAGCCGTCATGGTGACTGGAAAAAAAAAATAAATAAAATAAAACAAACTTTTACTTTATTGTGTTCTTGAATTGAATTTTTGCATAGAATTCTATCCTTCGGATGAGTGAATTTTTATGAAATTTGAAGGGTGTGTGTGTGGGGTTCGGGGTTAATTTAACTTCAATACCAACAGCACTACATTACACAGAGACTCAATTACAAGGGAGCCCACTTAAGTAGATCCCTTACTTAACCCTTTACCTAACCTGAAAAGCAACGAGCTCATTCCAAAGAAGGGTCATAGCCTATGTTTTTGTGACAAAAAATGAAAATATAATGAAAATTAACTGGCGATTTTTAGAATAGTGCTGGCCATTTTGGTCGTTATGTTGGGTAAAGGGTTAACTGAATAGCCCTGTTAATTGAATATAATTTTCAAACATCAAACCAATGACCACATCTTCAGTACAAATTTGACATGTAATAACATATATAAAGAGTCACTCAGAAGTGTGAGAGGGCTCCACTGGTGAATAGCCCATATATTGCCATCCATCCATCCCTGCTTGGAGGGTATGTTCAACTGAGGCATCTCGGTTGAACAAAAGCTCCAAGCCACAAACCTCAGACCATGTTACCCTCAATTCATTACAATAACTTATAATGTTTACAGACCTATCTAGCCTCAATACTTCAAATACTGGTGATGAGGGAATAATTTCACTTCAGTATCAAAAACACTACAGAATATAGAGAATCAACTGCAGTAAGCTAGAGCTGGGCGATATTGGGGAAAGAACAAATCGCGATATTTTCCAAAAAATATCGCAATATTCGATATTATCGCGATATTGTTTTCAGTACATTTCATATAGGGTAATCTACATGAATGAACAACAATGAGGGTAAGAAACATTAGTTCAGCTATCAGAATGTTGTGGCTGACTGGCTGCCAGTCAAAAAGTTTGGATAGCTGAACTAACGGTCGTAACGGTACATGTACCTGTGTCTGCAATACTCTGCATGAGTGCAAATCTAACAACACAGTTTACTGCTGTCTGGCGTCTGCTGAGTGCTGAGTCTGCCGATGAAGTGATGATTCAACACATCGGAAAACTTCTTTTATTCTCAGAAATTCAGAATCCCATTTTGTATCACGAAATTGTGGGATGTGTTCGACTAACTTATTTCTTGGTCTGCGAAGTTGCGAACTTGAAATGTAACAGTCTGAACAGCATCAGGGTCGTCCGAGTCCGAATCGTCCTTGAAAGCGTTTATGACAAGTTATTACTTCTGAACCCATTCGTCCGACTTTGGGAAGAAAAAGATGGGTTCAGTGACTGTAGCAGACCGACTAGTCGACTAGTCGGTGACTAATAGCTGGTGACTAGTCGACAGGGAAATTTGATAGTAGTCCCAAGACCCAACACTAACTCAGTAGCGTAAAAACTGAGGGGGGTGCGAGTCTGCGAGGTTGGTTACTGCAAGCTCATGAAATTTGTTTTGGGACAATTTATTGGAGAGTGCCCGTGGGCATTTGCCAACAAATTGTCACAAAACAAATTTGATAAACTGTTTCAACGTGCGTATAATTCAGTGGCGTAAAAACTGGGGGTGGGGCATGATGTGACAGTCATCAGATATTTCACACACGTTGTGACACAATACTGTCCATACCTTTTCGGTAATTGTTTATGATTAGTTCAATTTAGTTGATTACTTAAACACTTAAAAAAAATAGTGCCATCTTGGCAACATTGTAAAACTGTACAAAACCCTTTTTAAAAAATCAAGTTTTGAAATTTAGTTGTCCCGAGATTGATCATTGGTGTAATTTGGTGAGTCACTGATTCTGAGTAAAATAACACTGTAGTCTGTGCGTATTGACTGTAAGTCTGGAAGTTACTCGTCGAGGTTCTTTGCCAAAAATACTAGCATATTGACCTTGTCAGGGTTTAAGCATGTTCTTTTGTGTGTAACAATGTTGCCAGAAGTACTAAAGACTCGCTCTGACACAGAGCTGGTGGCAGGGATGTATAGATATTTCTTAGCAAGAACTGAAATTAATGGAAAAATAATTTCATTCTGCCTGCACCAGACGAGGGGATCTGATTCCTGGTCTATGAGTGGCAGCTGTAAATAGCTTTCTACTTCAGCTTTTATCATGCTTTCCAGATTTTTGTTTTGCGCAGAGGCTGCAGAGAATGTTTTTTTTCAGTTTTGAAAAAAGCTTGCCAAAGTTTTCCTTTTTTTAGTGGGTGGTGGTGCGTAAGAAGTTTCAGTAACAGTTTTAGGGTTTCCATCACTGACAATAGTTGCACTTTTTGCAGTGGCTTGGGTGCCATCCGTTGGGTGACTTGGGTCAATTGTTTGGCTTTTTTTTTTATTTCTCGACATTCTCGTGGAAGAGAAGTGCTTCTGATGTGAGTTTGCTTTTTGTAAGGGGTGGGTCATTTATATACTGACTTTTGAATCTGGGGTCTAAAAAACTGGCTTTATTCAGGACATCTAACATGGAATTGTCTGTAAAATATTTTGTTTTCAAATAACTAAGTGCTTTTTTCTTGATATCACAGGTAAGTGTGGTGTTAGATAAACAGGGCTTTAACATATTGTTTTCAAACAAACTAATAACTGGCTTGACATATGATATGGTGATGTGTTTCTCTCCTGATAATATATCAGTGAAATCTGCAAGTGGGCTTAATGCCTTGCTCATGGATTCCAAAACCTCAATATCTTGCCATTTTGGGATAAGATGGTTAGCCTTTCTGTCGTTGCTTAAAACTTTGCTTATGGCTTTTTCCTGCTCCAAAAAGCGACTAATCATTTGTTGCTTACTCCCCCACCATATATCACAATCAGTTATTAAGCTATGGTTGGGTAACTGAAGTTCATTTTGTATTTGACAGAGGTCCCTCTTTTTTTTCCAGCTGTGAGAAAAATGACTGATAACAGATTTAGCAACTGCTGTTGCTCTTCTTATTCTGTTGTCATCTTTTATAGAGTTTGTAACAACCAAATGAAGGCGATGCCCAAAGCAAGACATCCGTTCCCAATTATTCACTTCAAGAGCTTCACAACGTTGCTCCCATTGTCTGTTGTCATTGCAATCATTAAATTTTCGTCAAGACCCTACAAGTTCAAAATAGATTTTAAAACGTCTGCTAAATTCTCCCCAGTGTGATCTTCAGGTGTGAAAATTGTGTCTAAACATTTTGATTGTAAGTTCCAGTCTTGGTCAATAAAATGTATGGTAAAACTTAGATATGGTTCACAAGTAGAACTGGACCACATATCCGATGTGACTGAAAAATATACAGCATCGTGTTGAATAGATCTTGCTACATGATCCCTCACGTCATTGTAAAGTTTGGGTATTGCCTCTTTAGAAAAATACTTTCGACTTGGAATAGTATATCTTGGGTCTAATGTTGACAATACATGCCTAAAACATTCTTTTTCAACAGAATATATTGGCATCATGTCTTTAGCAATGCAATACGTGATCGACTCTGTGATACTCTTCCACCTTTTACTTGACTTTTCGTAACTCTGGACTCTCGTAAAGCAATCGTTAATCGCACTTTGTTGAAATGGTTTTTTCCAGAATATTTCTCTCCCGTGCTGTGTTAGGTTGCTTTTCATTTTCATTTAGGTCTTTAACCTTTGAGAATTCTATTGGATGGTGAAGCTTTAGATGGTTGTGTAAGTTTGACATATTTCCACTTTAGACTTCACAGACTTTTTACACAGTTTGCATAAGGGGTCATCATGATCTTTTAAGTTTGCATTATTGTCCATAAAATACTGCCAAACTGGTGATTTTCATTTCTTTGGCCTAGCCCTAGCCCCTGCACTAGAAATAACTGGCGATTCAGTACTGCTGCTCGTACTTGGAGTTGGATTATCAGTGGGCCTATCAGTCATTGTTCTGTTGTGCGTTGTGAAATATTTTAACAAGCCGTGCCGGACTGTGCGACAAATTAAAATTTAAATGATTGTTTGGCAAACTCATGGTTTGTTGTACTGTAACTTGTGTAGTGCTTGCGTTCTCTTCAGTTACTGACTTGCTGCAGTAGTACTCAACTTCAGCTTCTGCGCAGTTTTTCCAAAGTCAGTGTGATAAAAATAGATCAGAATGTCACCAGATTAAAAACGAGAACTAGGTCATTCATTGGGGTGACGTAATTGCAGGTTAGGGCAAGTGCAGTTGTGCACACATAGTCACATATTCATACTGACAGTGACAGGCTGACAGCTGTATGTTAATTGTTTACTGTGCGGACACGGTGGAGTAAGTAAATGTTACATCGCGACAGGTGATATAGAAGAAATCTAACTGCCGGCTTTTGGGGGAAACTACCTTTATATCTAGTATATCATGGGAATCGTGGCCTCCATTCATCATACCGAAAATATACCGGTATTTCGATATTTTGAAGAGGTCTTGATATTGAAACCGGTTTTGATTTTAATATCGCCATTATCAAAAAACCGGTATATCGCCCAGCTCTACAGTAAGCCCACTTAATTGGTTATCTCTAAACTGAATAACCATGTTAATTGAATATAATTATAATAATATAACACCCAACCATTTATCATATCTTCAGTACAAATTTGACCTGTTAATTGCATATAGATTACAAAGTAAACATCTGTTAGGCCTAAAAAAAGTTAAAAATCTGTTTCTCAGGCCCTCCTGCATGGTAATTTTGGCTGCTGCATGATCTCTTTTTATAACCAATGCAAACTTAAGAAAATAATAATTAAATGGTTATGTCTGAAATTTTACCCAAGTTGATAAAATTGATAAATTTGACCTTTGAGTGCAACAAGGCTTTGCAATGCTTTAGCATTGCAGAGCCTTCTTGCACTCAAGGGACGAAATACACCAACACCCATGCTATTTGTACATTACGAGGCCTAACACACAAAACAAACCAAGAACATGAACTTTTGATGGCAAAGAAATAATTACAAAAATAACAAATAATATAAAAAAAAAAACAGCCCACATGCAATTTTTCAAAAAATGACCTTAGAAACAGAAAATCTACTTTGTGGGGCCTTAATTGAATAAAAATCCTATTATCTCTTAAACAAATTACTCAAACAACTACTGACTTCCATATGCTTATAGACTTATCTGGTCTCGGTACATCAAATATATGCATTTAATTTATTATATCTTGTTTAACATAACTCTATGAGCTCTGTCAACAAAATATAATAGAATATTATGCTTAGTTCAACAACCAGAATTCACAGTAATGACCAAATTCTTGTTAACCCTTTACCCAATGCACACAATATCAAAATTTATTATTATAACTACTTTTTCTCCAAACTTTTTCAAACAATTTCAACAAAACCATATCATGTGACCCTTCACTGGTCACATGATATGGTTTTGTTAAAAAAAATTTGAAAAAAATGCAAACTTGATCTGTAGGCCACCATGTTAGACTCACATACCAAAAATCAGCTCAATATCTGGAAGTGTGTAGAAAAAAAGTCTGGAAAACAAGTAAGTAGGACTGACTGACAGACTGACAGACGGACGGACCAGTCAAAAACATTATACCCCTGCAACTTTGTTGCGTGGGGTATAATAATATCACTTCAAAGATAATATGAAACATATCCACAGAATAAGAAGTCTTTATACTGTGGTACCAGCACCAAAGAATAAAGCCCAGATATGGGCTTCCAGCACTCTGCCATTTAATAGTGTTTCTACATCATTGTCTAAATGTGTTATGTCCTTGGGCAAGGCACTTCATCCCAACTGCCCACTTGGGGGGATGGTGGTGCTCTGTATTAATAGGTAGAGGGCAAAATTATTTTTGATCACCCAAATTTCATCACATATCTTTGCCTTATTACAATTTATGGGAGAGTGCCTATAGGCACTCTCCCATAAATTATAACAAGGAAAATCCAAACAGATAAAATAATTTCACTTAAAAGATAATATATATCAACTGATTATGTAGGCTTTAAGTTATGGTACCTACACTTCAGAGTAAAGCCCAAATAGGGGCTTCCAGCAATCTACCAGTTAAGGCATACTGCACATCAATGGTGCACTTGTCCTCAACCATTGCTAACCCTGCTTGTGCAGAGTTAGTACATTGAGGAGTCTGACAGCTGCTTGCTGTTGTTAGGTGGTTCTTTCCAGTACTCCTGCTTGCTCCATCCGTAGAACTGTCTAACATGAGGTGAAGCTGGCTCTCAAAAGTGTCGTTCAACCCCAATAAAAATAAATAAAAAATAAACATCATTGTTTATGAGCCAACAATGAAGTAAAAACACTGCCAAGATAAATGCAGCCTTCCAGCTCAGTTCTCAAGGAAGAATGCAATGGGGGATACTTTTTCAAAGGAATTCAAAGGAGGCAGTTTGGGCATGTATGGGGATGAGATGGTTAAGTTACTTTCAGCATGTATAGCTATATCCTGGCCACAATACTAGTATAAAATCAAGGTCAGCAAATTGTTTATCCATGTACCTATGCAGCCTCACTCTGTGGGATTTCAACCCCAGGCATTGGTTACCAAGCACTATTTACCAGTACCAGTAGAACAGAACTTGTTTACCTCAATAAACAAACACTGCTCCATTCCCCAGAGGTCCCATAGAAATATATTTGTTACTGCAAAGGCAAAAACAGTAAGTATGAGCAAATAAGTACTTTTATTTTTTGTCTGCTTTTTTAATTTCTATTTTTTTGATATGGCTGTATACCACCCGATCATTTTAAAATCTTACCAACAGCCCTTAAGTATAAAATTAACATTAACTTTTGGTTTCATTTTCTTTCCCTGTGGACATGGATCCAATGGTGAAAGTGTAAATGGGATAACTAATTTTTCAGCAAAATTATTAAGCTGACAGTTACTGAGCTGGGAGTGTGTTGGCTCTGTGGTTATGGCATTGGACTTCAAACCAAAAGGTCCACAGTTCAATCCCCGCCAGGTATAACTATTTTATGTCCTTAACCCTTTACCCAATGCAGACGATATCAAAATTTATTATTCTAAATCTCATTTTTTTTTAATTTTTCAAAAAATTTCAACAAAACCATATCATGTGACCCATCGTTGGAATGAGCTCATTCCAACGAGGGGTCACATATGGTTTTGTTGACATTTTTTGAAATATTAATATTTTTTCAACTGCTGAATTTGCATATTATGCGGGAGGATGAGGGCAATTTGTTAGGTAAAGGGTTAAGCAAGGCACTTGATCTGATTGCCCTCATGACATAGCCCTCATGGCATGTGTACTGAGACGTACTGCATGTCAATGGTGCACCTGTCTTCAAACAATGCTTACCCAGCTTGTGTGGAGGTAGTATGTTGGGGAGCCTGATGATGGATGCATGCAACTGCTCAGAGGTTCTCTCCATGTACTCCGGTTTCCTCCACCCATAACACTCTCTGACACGAGGTGACCCTGCCTGTCAAAAGTGTCATTAAACCCCATGAAATATACAAATAAATAGTTACTAAGCTGGAAGCCACTATCAGAGCTGCACTGGAATATGATCTTACCACAATAAAAACTAAAAAAAAATAAGAAAGTGTCAATGACACTGTAGCTTAACTTGACTGTGTGTTGTGTTTGATGAAAAGGATAATGTTCAATGTTTATGAAAGGATAATGAAATACAACAAGAATTTTGATAATTGAGAATATGTTAATTTCTGTTCCCTGTATGCTATGTTTTCAATAAAAATAATCTGAGGTGTAGACTGTAGTAAAGAATTGAGGAGTGGGTTAATGTGGCCCTCACAGTTAATGTATGTCAACCAAAGTTACCAAGTTACAGTGAAATTATTCCAAAACGAGTCATCCTATCAAGGTACAATGAAATCCCTTCATAAATGCGGCCTGTAGACTGTACTAAAGGTTTATGGGCTTCGGGCCTGTGTAGCCATCATGGTTGACCCATCCCAACCAAAAGGGGACGTCCTCATCTAGATATTATACTGAGTTATCTTACAAAGCTACAATGAAATCCCTTCATAAATGCGACCTGTAGACTGTGCTAAAGGTTTTCGGGTTTTGGGCTCGGGCAGCCAACACAGTTGACAGATCATGACCAAATGGGGAAGTTCTCATCTAGACATCATATGGAGTCATCCTACCAGGTTACAATGAAATCCATCCATATTAAATATGACCTGTAGACTGTGCTAAAAGTTTTGGAGTTTCAGACTTGGGCAGCTGTCATGGTTGACAGATCATGACCAAAAGGGAACATTCTCATCTAGACATTATACAGAGTCATCCTACCAAGTTACAATGAAATCCCTTCATAAATATGACCTGTAGACTGTGCTAAAGCTTTTCGGGTTTTGGGCTTGGGCAGCCATCATGGTTGACCGATCATGACCAAAAGGGAATGTTCTCATCTAGACATGATTTTGGATTTCGGGCCAGTGCAGTTGATATGGTTGACCGATAGCAACCAAAAGGGGACTTTCTGATATCGACATGACCTCAAATCTGCATATGAAATTTTGTGATGATCAGACAAGGACTACCGGGTGTAGCCTGTGCTAAAGGAAAATGTGAACAGTCTCACAGACTCGCACATTTCTGCACGTCAAGTTAAGTTAATAAAAATTACGTTTCATCTTACTGATTTCTGTAAAAAAAATGGACAAACACCAATGAATTATTTTTTCTGGCCCTGTACTTCAGCAAGTAATTGTAACTTAAACAAATGAAGTAGAAAAGCCAAAAATGAGCTTCCCAATTTCCAACAATGACAGAGACTTTCTGTCCAACTTTTAAGAACATTATGTTCAGAGGCGTTTTGTCTGCACCTTTTTTGTATACAATGAAAAATTTCATTCTACATCCAGAAATTCTCTAATTTTTCATGAATACTCACAAATTATATTACGGATATTCTCCGTTTTATTCCAGATCACACCCAAGTAGTAAACTGGTATCCCAGTGGCCATGAGCAGTACTGTAAATCCACTTTCCTGAGGTTTTTGGTATATTGTGAGAATCAGGATGAAGAGACTGAGGAGCAACAATATGACAGGTAATGCAAGTGGAAGCTGAAATGGAATCACAGTAGTTTAATTATATATCACCAAACATTACATGACATGACATTGCAACAGTTAACCTCTCCTAATAAAATTTGCTGAAATTACAATTTGTATTAACCCCTTACGAAAGTACAAGATATCAAAATTTATTATTTTTTCAATTATTTCAAAAAATTTAAAGAAAACCATATCATGTGACCCCTCATTGGAATGAGCTCAACAAGCTCATTCCAGTGGGGTGGGGAGTCACACATGAATTTATTTAATTTTCTGAAAAATAGGATTTTTCAGTTACCATGACCTTGTACCGTTTTGCTGTTTTACTCTGTATAAGACCTGTCATGAGAGACCACCTGTTTTGAGAGACCACTTTTGCCTGGCGAAAAGGGTGGTCTCTCCAGACAGGTTCCACTGTATTTAGTTTGTAAATTATGCAGGCTGATGTGGCTACTTCATTAGGTAAAGGGTTAATGCTAAGAAAAGACACTTCATGATTTTTGTAATAAAACATCTTCAGAGATTTGGGTCTTAGCAGTGGTTCCTTGTCAGGTCTTGGCTGCCTATATTGGCAGCCAAGACCTGACAAGTAACCACTGCCAAGGTAACTTCACTTTTATTGTGATAATACACATGGGTGGCTCATTGGAACACCTGTTTTAACCCTATCTAGCGCTGAGTTCTTGAACTGTACCATTCTGTAGAATATTTTCAGCCAAACCGGCGAGCCAATTAGGCAATTCGTTGGTAGGTTTCCACATGGTTTAACCCTCTGCACACTGATGTCAAAATATCCAGATTTGATGTAGTCATTTTTCCCATAATGCAACTGGGAATTTAACCAATTCAATCTTGTTTGACAGAGCTCATTCAGCTCTGTCAAACAAGATTAAATTGGTTAAATTTCTAGTTGCATTATGGGAAATATTTGCGCCCTGAACTTTAGATATTTCGACATCAGTGTGCAGGGGGTTAATCACCAGTTTTTTCAAATTTTATGGGTGTGACAAAAATGTTAATAATTCTTAATACAGTGGAGCCCACTTGATTGGATATATCTTAACTGAATAACCCTGTTAATTGAATATAATTTCCCAACACAAAACCATTTACGATACCTCCAGTACAAATTTGACCTGTTAATTGAATATATGTTATAGAGTAAACTCCTGTTAATTCAATAAAAAATCTTGTAATTTGTAGAGAAACTACCCTGACTCTCCCCAGTTTTCCTTTGTTTATAGACCAATTTGGCCTCAGTACATCTAATACAGGCATTTAATCTGTTATATCTTGTTTGATAGAGCTCTGTCAAACAAGATATAATAGAATAAATGCTAAGTTTATCTCCAGAATACAGGAAAGTAACACTATCCCTGATAATTGAATATTCCTGTTAATTGAATAATTTTCATTGGCAAAGTGGCTATTCAATTAACAGGATTCCACTGTATCGGGAATATAAGACATTACAGGGTTAGCTTTCAACTCAAATAGTACAGTCATTTTCAAATTTGAAACCAAGCCTGGATATAACAGGTTGGACACGGACAAAGTCCGACTCAGTTATGTGTTTGTCAGACGGCCATTTGCTTGCGCCCATCACTCTGTCTGAGGCCAATTTTCATACTTTAGTGGGCAGTGACGCATGGGAATGGTGGGTGAATTATCGCTCACCTCTATTTTTGTTCATTGAAAGTACAAATCCATAACAGTTTATTTCCCATCATCATAATATACGACAATCATTTACAAATTCTGTATACCACGTTATAAAAATTCTATGCAAAACAAAAACATAAAACAAGGATTTTGTAGATGGACACTTTCCCAGGGGATTATTCTCCCAACGTATCGAACATGCAGTGCTTCCGCTTGATTTGAATTTCCGTATTCACAATTGTCAAAAGCAACCCGAATGCAGTGTTTTCAACTGAAGTACACATTGACTTATCAATGATATGGTATAAACCCAGGTATGTGTTATATTTTCTTAATTATAATTAGAATGTCAAACCCGGAGCTAATTTCAGTGGATGGCACCTATTCTTTGCCGGTAAGATTTTACCCCCTTCATTTTGGTAAATAGTCGTCCCAGTAAATAGTCATTTGTTTACAAATGTCGATAGTAGATACCTTATTGAAAAATGAAAATACATGTTTATCTACTGTTACATGTATATCTTAAATACAATATACATGCAGCTTTTAGATATACTGTATTTCTCATTAAACTTCTTTGAACAGACTGAAAATTACTGTTTGTACCTGATGCTAAAAAAATGCCCGGCAGGGTCTCTAAATGTCCAACAGGAGTCAGTTTGTACCTGTCATTTTGTCCAGCACCCCCCAAAAAATTATATCCAGGCTTGTTTGAAACACATTTGGAGGGTACTAGAGGTATTTTCTGTGAGATAATTGACTTTAGATGGCAGTACACCATTTTGGAACTAAACTTTCTGTTAGTGAGATTATTCGATCTTCTGAAACTACAGGTAATTATATTTAGTTTTATTTACACCATTTTATGAATTCTGTCAGTCACAACAAGATCGCAAAGGTTCCAGTCTGTTTCAGCTTCACTGATTGGGAACACGCAAAGTATCTCTGTTTACAGTAATTATAACCCTTTACCTAACAGATCGGCCACATCCATCCACGTAGAATAAAAAAATTAGCAGTTGAAAAACATTATTTAAAAAGAAATTTCAACAAAACCATATCATGTGACCACTCATTGGAACGAGCTCGATGAGTTTAGATGTTGCACTCAAGGGACAAATTTATCAGTTTTATTAACATGGGTAAAATATCAGACATAAACCATTTAATTTTTTTTTTTTAAGTTTGCATTGGTTATAAAAAGAGAGTATGTGGCAGCCAAAAGGACCATGCAGGAGGGCCTGGGAAACAGATTTTTAACTTTTTTTAGCCCTTATCACAAAATATTTTGGTTTGTAGGTATCACTCATTCCAACTAGGCTGCCATCTTCATTTGATTTTTGTCATAGATTCTGAAAGCCTTCTTAAAGGCATCAAGAATTCTACTTATATTTTTCTTCCCCATAATAAGGTAACACATTGACTTAGGAGTGGTGTATAGTGAAGTCTTCACTGCCTATAGAGGCATCCAAGATTTCACTGAAAACCACAGCCATGGTGCTGAAACTTCCATCAGTCAGACCACCAAAAGCCTATATGTTGGAACATGTGTTCTACAATAACATGGGTAAGACAAGAAACTGCCCCAAACTGGAATTATGCCCTTAAGGGTTAAATTCTAGTAAATATCTATGTATGAGGTTTGTTATTAATATGGAAATATGTACTGGATGCACTCACAACAGTATAACAGTATCCTCAAGTTTTAAATTATGTAAGAACCTAAACTGGTTCTCACAGTGGGAGTTTTTGAGAATCAAACCAATTCTTGCAAACCAGGGGCCAATACCATAAAACTTTTGAAATTGTATTTTCTAGAATTGTATTTTCTAGCTATGACTTTAAATCGGGTTGAAATGAACCATCAGCATTTTCAAAGATGTGGCAATTTGCCATTTGGCAAATTGCCATATGTTTAAAAATGCTAAGGATTCATTTTTGCCAGTTATATTAACTCCTTACATGCTGCTGGCAGGTATTCCTGCCCAGGACAGGATTTCTCTTGCCATTTATTTAAATATAGTTTGGGCACATTTAATCCAAATTTCTCCCTGTAAATTTAATTGATTTTTTCATCAATGATTTCTTAAGTTACAGCAGCCATGACTGGATGTTATGAAAAATATCTTGAAAATACTCAGCGGGTTAAGAGTTAATAGGCAGAAAATATGATTCTAGAAAATACAATTGTAAAAGTTTTATAGTATTTTCCAGGACAAATTTTAACGTCTACATTCAAAAAATTGTTTTGGAAGTGTTGTCTGGTATTTCGGTGAGGTAAAGGGTTAAGGGCATTATTTTCATAAAAGGGGCATAACTCAAAAATTATTGGAATCTTTTAGATATCAAGGCATTGTATTTTGTAATAATGTTGGGGCCTACAGGCAGACCTCATAGGATGGATTACTGAGGCCTATTTTAGCATTGGTCTGGTCTAATTTCTTTTAACTTAATGTTTAGTGTTCAACTGATTACCAAAAATGGCTGTTGACTGATTACCAGTTATTTGATCTCACAATCAGACAATTCTGATTATGATTGTAATACTGTGCACTACTAGACAAGTCGAGGCTCGAAACTGAAGATATTTTACAGAGTTTACAGACTAACACTTACAATTGAACGTACTTGCAGCAATCGCATATCAGTCACAAGAAATAATTTTACTGCAACCTGAATCAAGGGAGTGCATCCTTCACATTTCCAGTATGAACTGGCGATTGCCACAAGTATGCTCAATTGTAAGCATTATATGTTATTTAACTTGTATATCCGAATTGTAAATGTTACAATAACATGTTATTTAACTTGTATATCCCATAAAAGGGTGTCTAGAGAGATTAAGAATACACATTGTGGTTGTTTCTCAACTTTATTGAATGGTATCATTGGCATCATTTTACGTTAACAACTGAACAATTGCAGAAGAAAATAAAATGCAGTTTATGAATCATCACAAAATGCTTCGCACCAATCGGTTGAACTGATGTTCCAGGAGCCAATGTCATTGTTATTCGATTGCCCACAATCGGCCAATTGGGTGGCCAGTTCTGATCATCGGTTGAACACTATTAACTCTTAGAACTCCAGAGGCTGCTTTTCTGACCCAGTAACATGATACTTCAGAATTTCATTAAGTAGGTTGACTTTTGCGAGAAGGTGTGGTGCAGATCAATCAATATTTTCAACGTGCAGCCCCTAGGCTGCACGCTGAAAATATTAATTGGTCTACCCCCAAATAAAGAATATGGACTCTTCCCATTGCTGCCATTGAATTGTTATGGAAGATACCACTAGGGTTCAAGGAGTTAATGATAATATGTTACTCTAACATGGCTGCCTGAAAGGTCTCATGAAAAAGTTATGGGACTGATCTGGGCACTTTCAGCCTCAGGTCTGACAAAACGCAAGGTCCAAATATCAAACTTGATGCAGACATTTATGTTAGACACATTCCCATTATTTTGTGCAAACGTCCAATCAAATTTGATCAAGTCATCATGCCAGCTAGGGAAAAGATGGATGGATGACATGCAAAAGGGGAATTACAAAAAAAAAAATAGCTTATGACCCCTCATTGGAATGATCTCAATGAGCTCATTCCAATGAGGGGGTCATAAGCTATGTTTTTGTGACAAAAAATGAAAAAATAATGAAATTTGAATGATGAATTTTGTGATTAGCGCTGACCGGTTTTGCTTTTTCATTAGAAAAGGGTTAACCCTTTACCCAACACAGACGATATCAAAATTTATTATTTTAAATATCATTTTTTCAAATTTTTCAAAAAATTTCAACAAAACCATATCATGTGACCCCTCGTTGGAACGAGCTCGATGAGCTCGTTCCAACGAGGGGTCACATGATATGGTTTTGTTGAAATTTTTTGAAAAATAATATTTGTTCAAAAGCTGAATTTGCATATTACGTGGGCGGATGTGGGCGATTCGTTGGGTAAAGGGTTAAAAGGTTAATGTCTTATAAATTACATATGAACATTAACCCTCTTTACTTCGATGTCAAAACACAGAAACTTTAAATAGCATTTTCCCATAATGCGATAGGAAATTTAACCAATTCAATCATGTTTGATAGAGCTCACTGAGCACTATCAAACAAGATTGATTTGGTTAAATTCCTAGTCGCATTATGGGAAAAGTTAACAGCTTGAAATTTTGAGATTTTGACATCAGTGTGCAGAGGGTTAATCAAATGAAAACTTATGCACAAAAAACAAAATGTAATCCCTTTTCCCCCAATGGAATGTCTGCTGTGTTTTGGCAATTTTTGGCCCATTCTAAGGTAATATTTGGCCATATATATGTGGGCAAAAAATAATGCTCACCTTTATTGGTCGCTTCAATTGAGGTTCTTTTAATCTCAAGTAAATCTGTCCTGCCAAAACACAAGTTAGTACGACTGCAAATGCAAATCCCATCATTTCAATCAAGTAAAATATATCACCAAATGTTTGCATCACTATTGTCAAAAAACACTGAAAATAGAAATGTAGTGAATGAACAATAACAAAGAGAAGTCTAATTTGTACAATGTACATTCAAAATTCAAACAAATACCAGAAGAATGCAAATATATCTCAGTTACTTGGGTTTAATTGACATTTTAATACAGTGCAATCCTGTTATTTAAACCCATTACCCAAAGAATCGACTACATCCGTCCACCTAATATACCAATTCAGCAGTTGAAAAAAAAAATTTTTCAAAAAGTTTCAACAAAACCATATCGTGTGACCCTTCATTGGAATGAGCTCATTCAACCATTCTGTAGGTGGAAAAATATGTAGATA
The DNA here is from genome assembly GCA_031216915.1 of Pictodentalium vernedei. Classification (NCBI taxonomy): domain Eukaryota; kingdom Metazoa; phylum Mollusca; class Scaphopoda; order Dentaliida; family Dentaliidae; genus Pictodentalium; species Pictodentalium vernedei. The sequence continues at coordinate 677,858,268 of CM062297.1, read as the reverse complement.
ACAGGAGTATTCAATATAACATGAATTTACTTGAGCTCTCTCAAACAAAATATAATTTGGATACTATGCCTAAGTTGGCTGTCCTGATGCCAGATAGCTCATTTATTTATTTGTTTATTTATTTATTGGTGTTTAGGCCACACAAAATAGATCTTCTGTTTCTCAGGCCATTATTTGTGAAATTGCATGCAGGCGAGCGGTTTTTTATTTTATTTTTTATTTCAGTGATTTCTTCTTTGACATCAAAAGTTCATGTTCTTGGTTCAAGTTTTAGGCCTCATAATCTACAGAATAGCATGGGTGGTGGTGTATTTCATCCCTTGAGTGCAAGAAGGCTTTGCAATGCTAAAGCATTGCAAAGCCTTCTTGCACTCAGGGGACAAATTCATAAATTTTTTTAACTTGGGTAAAATATCAGACATAAACCATTTAATTTTTATTTTTTTATGTTTAAATTGGTTATATAAAGAGAGCATGCGGCAGCCAAAAGGACCATGTGGGAGGGCCTGAGAAACAGATTTTTTATTTTTTTAAGCCTTAAAGTCACACATTTCTGCACAATGGCTAATCGTGACCATAACATGAAAAAAAGGTAAAGTCCATCCAATCATTTAGACCCATGTTGCCCATTTTAGAGGACTTTCACCCCAACGGTGACCGGGTCCTGTTTTACCAGTAAAACAGAGCTCCTTTACCTCAGTAAACAGCCACTGCTTCACTTCCCAGGTTTCCTACAGGTCGCCAAATTGGTCACTGAATATGTGAGTTCAGTGGATGTCAATGTAATTCTTCGATAGACTACAAGATTTTGTATTCAATTAACAGGACTTTATTCTATAACCTATATCCAATTAAAAGGTATGGTAAATGGTTGGTGTTAGCAAGTTAAATGCAATTAACACGGTTATTCGAGGAAAGAGGATCCACTGTACCTATTCTGAAGAAGCTGTAGAGGGTCAAAATTGATTCCATTTTTGACACACAACCATAAAGTGCTGTTTACAATACACATATGGTGATTTTGGTAAACAGAGATTATTACCATTATGTGGATGTACAAAATATGTATCCGAGTTGAGCTCCGGGTTCTAAGGGCAGATCACGACGAGTCATGATCTACCCTTAGAACCCGGAGCGAGACTCAGAAACATATTTTGTACATCCACATAATGGTAATAATCATTTTATCTTACAATACATTGGGGATAAGTCAAGAATGCAGACAAATATATAACAAACTATTTATTCGAACGGATGAAGAAAAAGAAAAAAAATGGAACTCACGCAAAAGGAACGTGCTTGTATCCGACTTCCTGATACAAACATCTGTATCAGGGGGTCGGATACACGACAGTTGCAGAGTTAATACAGACAAAATACATGTTGATTGTAAGATAAATAGCCACTCACAGGGTGGACATCAGTCTAGCCACTGATACATGAGGCAAAATGCATCCTCAAGTTTCCACTCACATATTAATTTTCTTTTTGGGGGTTTAATGACACTTTTGACAGAAGAGTCACCCCATGTCAGACAGTTTTATGGGTGGAGGAAGCTGGAGTACCCAGAGAGAACCACTGAGCAATGACAAGCAACTGTCAGACTCCCCAACATACTAATTCCACCCAAGCATGGTTAGCACTGGTTGAAGACAAGTGCACCATCGATGTGTAGTACGCCTTAGTACATGGCACCACCATGCCCCCACATGAGCAATTGGAATTAAGTTCAAATTTCCACTGATATAGAAAGTAAGTGTATAATTAGATTTTATTGCACATCTGTTTTTTGAAATCCCCATCTACAGCAACACTAAACCATGCAGAAAATGAAAATCCGTTCCGTACACATGAGTGGAATGGAAATCGTTGACGGATTATTTTTAAATAGAAGCAGAATTTCACTGGAGTTTTCTACAAATCATGCACCCCAATTACAATTTGAGTCACTAACGATAGCTAGAAAGTGTCGCCTGAGTTCCAATGTGTTTTATGTGCCATTAGGCACATTGAACACATTGGAACTCAGGGAATGAAATAACAATACGGGTTCCCCTCACAAATTTGGTTGGCATTAAAATGTGTTCTTTTTGTTGATAGTTGTCAAATGAATTGCCAAGTGTCCTTCCAATTGTTTTTATAGATGTGAAGGCATGTAATAAACACAGAATGATACACGTGTGAAAATGGGTTAATCGATATGACACTTGTGCCATCGTGGAAGGATAAAACTCGAGGCCTGCAGCCTCTCATTCTATCATTCCATGCTGGCACTCCTGCCATATTGATTAACCCATTCACATGTGCGTGTCATTTAAAGTAGGTAGTACATAGTGTGTTGGTGTGTCAATTTTCTATTGGCAATAGGCATTGACATATGTGGAACAGTAATCGCGACATGTAGGAGTTTGTAAATATTTGTACATTTCTCTTTTAAGATATGCTCCCGGTGTCTTGGGTTCTGATAATAATAGGTGGTTTGTTTTCAGTAGTTCGGTTGCTGTTTTAATATTACGTAGATAATATTTGTGGATGTCATTGCGATACATCAATTTAGCTCTGGAGAAAACTGTTACTGATATGTCAAATTGAACTAACCTTAGAGGTGTACATTTGGAGTGTCTTATATAGGGCAAGTAATTTACAGTAGAGGAAATACTGCAGTCCTGAGGCTTGTTGTTTTGTGGGCAGTGGCCAATCTCTCGTTCATTTACTAAAATGTAAAAACTTTTCTTGAATGCTAGTGTAAAATAGTTGATTGTTGAGAATTATTTTCTCCATGGATAGCCTAAAATATAATTTCCAAATTGACCATTAAATTTAAAATGGGGCACAATTGTGAGCAGTCTATATATATCAAAAGGCTGAATCCAGCTGCTTATTATTCTGCTCGAATATTGATATGTCCCATTGATAGTAATATATGGTTGATAGTGGAAGAGCCGGGGAGCTATCACATGTGTTAGATTAGTGGAAACCATGTGGCCTTGTTGACCTTTAGAATGTTACAATTAAATTTTGAATAGTTTTGTAATTATTGGTGGAATTGTAAAATTCAGAGAAATAATTTTATCCAGAATTTCATCTACATTAATCGTATTCTGGATATTTCATCTATCTTATTGGGAAATTAACAGTATGTCGAGTATTTCGTATTTTGGAATTTCAGTAAATCATAAAAGCAGGGGAAGCAATTAGAATTGCTGTTACTGCTGGACATTTAATTTGTTTGCTCCTCCCTGTAGAAATTGAATGTCTGTTTCACATTAAAGTGGTGTACACCAACAAGCTGGCAACGGAGTAGGGCGATGAAGCATGCAGTTTGTCAGAAAAGAATTCTAGATTCTGTTGACGCACTTTTGCCATGCCTATTGGTGCTAGCAGAGAGAGTGGAATCTGCTGAACGTGTTGCAGAAGATCCGAGATGAGTGGTGGTAATGCAAGAGGAATTCACTTCTCCAGAACAGAGTGGCGTATAGTTTAGCATGCTGTGAAGAACAAGGAGAATTATCTTGTTATCGAGTAGTGAAAAGAAATTGGAAACATTCCATCAGTGAACACCAGAGGACTACTTCAGAAGAAGCAGAGAGACAAGATCAAGACTTTACAGTATTTTCTAAAAAGAGACAATAACTTAAACTATATACTAGTCGGTAGAGGAATCATGTGTAAGTTCGTAACACCTTGTTCATCTCCTTCATATCATTAGTTTATATTTTGCAAATTATATTTTCATGGGAATTGGCTTCATGAGCTGGGTCTCATAATTATGGAGGAATTTTTTTATGTGGGACGCCACATTTTAACCCTTTACCTAACATGAAAAGCAGACGACACTTGCAAACAAAATTTTTGAATAACTAATTTTTTTCATTTTTTGTCTCAAAAACATAGGTTATGACCCCTCGTTGGAACGAGCTCGACGAGCTCGTTCCAACGAGGGGTCATAACCTATGTTTTTGAGACAAAAAATGAAAATATTTTGAAAATTAATTGGCGATTTTTGATAATAGCGTTGGCTGGTTTTGGCCATTACATTGGGTAAAGGGTTAAATGAAAATGATAAAATTAAATTATAAAATATTAAAGATTTATTTAAATCTATTTAACAACTGCTGTATGATTCCAAAAATGTTACACATTTTCTTTTTAAGGAGGGGGAAGTGTAACGGATTTGGTAGTTGAAAAATAATATACAATAAAAGTTCTAAATTACTCTGTTATAATTCGTCTACTCATACCGGACGTTTAATTCTGTTTTTGTTGTCTTCTAGTCATTTCCATGTTTAAAATGAATCAATGTATCGTACTGGTTCACGTCATAGTGTATTGTGCTGTTGTTTCATTCGCCGAGGTGACAGCGAGGGATCAATCAGATTCCAGTATTCAAAATCTTTCCCCGTGAAATTATCCTACCCCGGTATATAAGAGTGGTCTCGCTCATAATTCGTCGTCCACTTTATGTTTGGCAATAAAGCTTTGAACTTGCTGGCCAGACTTAAGCCTATACACGAGGTTAGTTATGGGGACACTTTATGACCTGTAAAAAGGTTAACCGTAATGGGTATTGTCATTTTGGGACCCGTTCAACTCGGTCCTGGTGCGAATCAATGTTTCTGACAGTGATTCTCTCCAGGTCCGAGTTCAGTGGGAAGCATCCACATTTACTGAACGCATGTTGGGTGGAATTTAAACCTCTTTTGGGTTAAAGTGTCGTGGGACCGTGGTTTTTGATCCATCATTCACATTCATGTCCATTTCATATCATACTATTTTTTTGGCTTCTTAATAAACCAAGTATAAGCTGTTTTCCTATTTTATTGTGTATTCATCCAGACCACAACACATAACTTAATGATTATTCTACCTCTAGTGTTGAGTTATATTTTATCCATGGTTTGCTAGTTGACCCAGATCCTCACAAATCTGAAGACCAACAGGGAAATTTCGGCCAGGGTTATAGCCCCTGGGGTGTTGTTCACCCCACCCCTGTTACACATAACTATACTTACAATGATGATGAGCGATGGTGCTGGCGTCAAATACTTGTAAGTTATCATGGATATAATGCCTGGGAGGTGATTGTACCTGGCTCCAACAAAGAATAGTCTAAAAATAAACAATATGCAAAATAAGGATTTGGATGTATTAATTCATTCACATTCCCTTTCTATGTACACCCCTTTCTATGTACATGAGGACCAAAGCTGGTGGAAACAAGTCCCCTGAAAAAGGGTTTGGGTTCTCAGGCAATCCTTCATGGAAAACAACCCCTATCATTGAACATATTTATTGGTTTTCAGTGTCTTCTAAGATTAGGATGAAATCATGTGAAAAAATTTCACATTTTTTGATTGGTCTATATTTATTTCCAACAAGACATGATTAACATACAATGTCTGCATGCTTATCATAACTGTTTTGCAAACATCCAGTTTGCTATGTTCCTCAAAAAATATTATATGGGCAGAATTTATTTTTAAAAAATGTCCATAAATGTACTGACGGAAAAAAGAAATGCAAGTTCAGTTTTGGTAATATAATTTTTTTATAAGTAGACCAAATATAATAAAATTTGACATATAGCTACCTCAGTGTTCTGTCTAAAGAGTCTTTGGTTAAAATTTGGTCAACCATTAGCATGTGCAATGCTGCATGCCTTCAACAGATTTTTCAATATAGCGTGTATCCGGGGCACTCCCACATGCTATAGGCTTGAAAACCAAACCAAATCAAAGTTTTGAACAGTACACATCGATTGCACAACATTTCATTTCAACTCAATTGAAAAGCAAAATGCTGCGAATGTCCTAAGTTGATAGGGCTAGGGCTATTGCAATAATTATGCAGGGCTAACCGCAATGTCTTGTCGCCCAGCAATTTGGGATTCATGAGTCAACGATAGCTTGTTTAGTTGGGCATCTCAGAGCTACAGGAAGATTAACTGACCATCCCAGGAGTGGACGTTTGTGCATTACGTCACCACGTCAAGATTGAGGCATACGTCTCTCACACCTCCGTAAACGATTTCAGATGGCGATGAAGATGCCGAGTCAGGTTGTAGGCACTCATGCTCATCGAATGTGTCCAAGAACATTTAGGAATCGGTTGCGGGAGTTCAATTTAAGGCCACAACCCCCCCACATTGGCCCGCAACTTACACCCAGGTGATGTCAACGTCGTTTGCAATGGCTGTGGGCACATGCACCAAATCAGTTTCACGGGAGACGTGTGTTGTTCACTGACGATGTTCGGTTCACACTTTACAGTCAGATGGATGATAATGTTGCTATCGACATTGTGGTGAGCGATATTCACCAAAGGAAAAGGACAGATTTGGGGGAGGGTCTGTTATGGTTTGGCGGGGGGTGGGGGGAGGAATTTCTCATGGCATGAAAACACCTCTCGTGGTAATCCAAGGCAATCTTACAGACGTAAGATATCAGGATCGGGTCCTCATGTGTCACGTCCTTCCACTTATCCTTAAATGTAATCATACGTTGCAGCAGAATAATACGAGGCTGCATGATATTAGGGTTTGTCACGACTTCCTCAACCAAAACTCAGTTCTCGATTGGCCACCCTACAGTCCACATTTGTGGGACGAGCTGGACAGGAGGGTCAGAAAACACGTTAACGCCCCAAACAACGTCGCTCAGCTCATGCAGGCCCTTCTTCATGAGTGGAATAACATCCCACAAAGGGCCACAAACAACTTGATGGGGTCAATGGTAAGGAGAGTCAGGGCAGCGGCTGAAGCCCAGGGTGGGCACACCTGCTATTGATTTTGATAAGGAAATGGTGTCGGGTACCCACATTTGAACATTATCCATGCAAATGCCATCTGTATTAAGACAACAAAACTCATCAAAATTTAATCAGTAATGAAGAAATAACATCAAAATCCAAACAAAGAAATAATCATCCAGAACTCATTTGAAATATTTACCAAAGAAAAAAATTTGTTTCTTTTTTCCCGCTAGTATATAACTGGCCTCAAACAAATTTGCTATCCTTTATTAACATTTATCTTTGCCTTGGTACAATTATGGGAGAGTGCCTATAGGCACTCTCCCATAAATTGTAACAAGGAAAAGCCACTGAGATGAAATCAATTGACTTCAACGATAATGTGAGCCACATCCACACAATATGAAATCTTTAAGTTGCGGAACATGCACTTAAGAATGGAGCTCAAATATGGGCTTCCAGAACTCAACCAGTTTGGAGAATTGATTGCTAGAGAACCAAATTTATTTACCAACTACTCATTCAAACTAATATGCTTACACCCAGGCCTACAAATATTATTTATTTTTTGGTGCCTTTCATTGAAAGATACCAACAGTTTTGTGCCTGCTATCCCAAACTTGATCCATGTCACAGGGATTTGGACCCAATAGTGTGGTGTACCAATATTATTGCAATCATTCTGTGTTAGTGTATGGGGTAGCTTTACTCAAGTGCAGTACACTCTACATATGGTAACTTTTTATTCAATCCTGCTAAAGGTTTTTGGATTTTGGGCCTATGCAGCCGACACGGTTGACCGATAGCAACCAAAAGGGGATGTTCTGATATAGACATGAGCTCGAATCTGCATTTGAAATTTCGTGATGATCCAACAAGAACTGCAGGGTGTAGCCTGTGCTAAAGAAAATGTGAACAGATTCACAGACATCACAGACTTCCGCACACGTGATGGCAATAGCTAATTAATTGCTCAAGAACCAAATGTAATTTTTTTTATTTGGCCTTATATATCCAATGTGGTGATTTTGTTTGTTTTTGCTTGTAATCAGTAGGTAAGGTGAATAGTCTGACAGTCATATGCCACTGTTTGGTGGTTCTCTGTATAATGTAGCCAACTCCTCCCATGCAACCCATCTGACATATGACTGATAGTTAATCCCAATTAGATAAATAACACTCAAATGTGGTGAGCCAACTTCTGTAATGTAAATTGTTTGTTCTCTAAATATTGATGAGCAAGCATAACATTTATCCACATGTAGTGCCCGGTCACCTCTCAACTCATTCATTCAGCTGTAGGCCTGGAGTAAATGCAGTCTTCAGAATAATGTGCCAATTCCCGTAAAAGAAAAAAAAACCCTAATCGATCACCTTTGTTTAAAGTGGGATTTAAGGTCAAATTACCGGTAACCCTTTACCCAACGTAACATCCAAAACCGGTCAAGGCTATTCTAAAAAATCGACAATTAATTTTCATTATTTGTCTCAAAAACATAGGTTATGACCCCTCATTGGAACGAGCTCGTTGAGCTTGTTCCAACGAGGGGTCATAACCTATGTTTTTGAGACAAAAAATTAGTTATTCAAGAATTTTTTTTCAAGTGTCGTCTGCTTTTCATGTTAGGTAAAGGGTTAAGCATCTATGGTCAGTTACCACTACAGAGCCCAAACATGAACTCAGGCACTCACCTAAGGATGCTCAATACCAAACATCAAAAGATTCTGACTGGTGGATATGAATAAGATTCTTAAAAACATTTTATCATCTTCCACAAAGTTAATGAGCCTAAAATAAAAAATAAATTCAGACACTTGATGTGAACAAACTTGAATCTGCCCCCAATAAGGATACTCTACATGTATATCAAATATCAGAAGACTGGTGGATCCAAAGAAGAGGATTTTTAATGAATATTCCTCATATTGCACTAAGTATAAATTGAGCATGCATAAATCCAGGATCTTGATTTCAACAAACTTGAATCTGCCCCCCACCCCTCTGGTTTGAAATAGTTATAGATACAGACCTGGAAATAAAGGGCTTGTGTCATAATCCATTGGCAGATTTCTCCATATAGCATGCTCGTAACCCATAGGAAAAGGGTATTGTGGTGCTTCTCTGCCTTCTCTCTTTTTATTGTGCCAGTCATGCTTTTTTCAGGCATGACTGGCATAATAAAAAGCATATATGTCGCAGCATGTCGTAACCTGTAGTTTGTTCACGTATTTTACAATTGACGTAACCCACGTGCAGACCTGAGAATAAGCAGTCTGACATTTGCAAAATGAGGTCCCCAGAGGGTGAATTTGATGATGCTATCCCATACATAGCCCAAGAACATTAGGTTTCACTAGGGAAAAAAATCGGAGAAAGCTGATTTTTTCAGGGAATGTCGAGTACATGAACGATTAGACAAAAGTCCCCTAAAATCCCAGTTGAGCTTTTTTTTCTACAGCCTTTTTTCGAAAACGCGTTTGAAAAATTTTTTAAAAAATCGCACGAACTTTGTAACCTCGAATTGATCCAACTGTATTTTTTGTTTACGCGTATTTCGAGCTACATAATGTCTAATATACATTTACCTAGAGGAAAATGTGCATTCTGTGACAATTTCTGCGAAAAATTATTGAAAATTCACAAAAAAGTATCGGATTTACGCAAAAAATGACGATTTTCCTAACAGATTTGCCCAAAGGGTCGTAGTACAGAACGGGATGTTAGTTGGACAGACGATAAAAAATCCACCACCATTTGAAGACTTTTATCATTGCTTACAAAATAGACATTATGGAAGACCCCCTCTGCTTCTGGCCGAGTTCCCCTTTTGGCATAAAATTCGTCAGCATGAGAACTCAACTATTTTCGGGCTTGGGACCGAACAGACACGTCTGTGTCTGGCAGCATTAGATCAATAAATAATATTTACAGAATGTACAAAAATCAATAAATAATATTTACAGAATGTACAAATCAATCAACATGGATTAAGTTACATTGACTATTATCAACGCTATATACAGAAATGACATGATAGCGGGGGAGGAATTCGTCACATACAGGTGAATTGTGCACTTGGTGATACCTTCTTGAAATTTGGCACACTGTTAGTGTAGGCTATGAGGTTCTCAAAAACGATCGGCTACAAGTTGACACCGACCGGTGGCGACCAGTAGCGGCACAATCCAAAATGGCCGCCAGCGGCTGAAGGGAACCTCCTTTTCGACGGTCTACCGACTATACATCCGATTGTAAGGGCGCGAAAGTGAACTCTGATCCACGCACGTGTTGGAAACAGACGTGGGAGATGATGTAGAATAAAACGAGATTCTCTATACGGACGCATCAATTTCTTGGAACTTGAAAAGAGCGTTGTTTCTCCGGGATCAGCGTCATTCAGGCAAACCTGAATGACGCTGATCCCGGAGAAACAACGCTCTTTATGAAGCAGTCTCTTTGCCATACAATCTCTTGTTTGGCGTAATTCCGCAAGCAATTCTGATTTGTCTGTCGAAATTAATTCGAGAACGCGATTGTTCACAAAAATCATTCACAGAATGAGTGAGAATCCTCTTCGTGTACGGACTAGTACTGACTGGGAACGTTGTTGCTTTTGCCAGCAAGACAGTTCCAAGAAATTGATGCGTCCGTATAGAGAATCTCGTTTTCATGACGCCTATAAAGCTATTGAGGAAGACATAACGCGCTTCCTAGATAATGGCGTTGAGCTTCCATATAATTTGACCATTGATTGTTTGATGAGAGAGAGTGATGAGTGTATGTCGATGTCACTGTTGACGAATAAGGCAATATATCATAAGACATGCCGTGACAGTATTCGGACTCACATCGTACAGCGCGTGCTACACAAGCGAGAGCGAAATGAGGCAGTGGCATCCTGCTCCACGCTGAGTCCTAAAAGAACACGGACAAGTTTTGAATCTGGCTGTGACAGGAAACTGCCCCAGTGTGTTTATTGTCACAAACGCGAAGGTGACAGCAGTGAGCCTATTTGCAGATCAATGTCTGATAACAATAAACTCAAAATTATGGCAAAGGAAGCCGAGAACTGGGTTGTTTTTTCTCGGGTCAATGCAGCATTTGATTCCGCTGCTAGTGATCTTTACTATCACAAAACCTGTTATTGTAAGCTTGCCAATGAAGCACGAGCGGCTAAATCTAAAAAGTCGAAGAACGCCGAACATTCCGCGTCAGGCCTGCCCTATGACCCTCTCGTTATGGCAGAGCTCATAACATTTGTTGAACACAACGATTCCGCGATGAAGCTTGTCGATCTCAAGAATCTGTACAGTCGGAGGTTGAAGCAAGTCGGTTCTGATTGGCTTAGTGAAGAAATACATTCCACTCGATTCAAAGAACATTTGTTGCAGAAATTGGGCGATGGCTGGGACGCCTTCACACAGGGTAGAGATGTGTTTATTTCAAGTAGGTTTCGAGTTGGCTCCTTGTTGTCCGAATCTTTAACTCGTATAGTGTCTGAGGAAGAGGCAAAAAAGATAGTTGATGTGGGTCTTCTTCTGCGTAAACACATACTCATATCTCAAGCTCCTTTCACGGGATCATTTTCATCTTATTGCTTGAGCGAGCCTGTACCCAACTCACTCCTGACTCTTCTTAGAGTTCTACTTGAGGGCACATGTAGTATACAGAACGTAGGCGATGATGAGACTGTTAATGCCAAGACTCGAGTGGCTTGTACTATTTCACAGATGTTGATCAGCAATTCAGCGAAACGCTCCGAACATGCACAAAATGTTCACCAGAGACGTGACAGAGAAACTCCAATGCCTCTTTATGTGGGTTTGAAGTTGCATGCCCATGATCGTATGAAAAATCTTATCAGAGATTTTCATCAAATGGGACTCTCTGTCTCTTATGATCGCGTAATGGATGTTCGCAGGAGTTTCGCGAGAGCTGTTTCACTGCGGTTCAAGAACGAAGGTGTTGTAGTCCCAGCTAACTGCAAACGTAATGTTTTCTCGATAGGAACCACTGATAACATTGATGTATCTGGTAGATCTGATATGCATGGTACGTCCATCACACTCATTGGTCAACTGAGCAGGGACAATGTGGGTACTGATCCCCCACCACTGAGTTTAGATGTTCCAGAAGACACACAAATTGAACTCCCAGACGACTATGCATTTGTTCCTTTCGTTGAAGACTTTGGTGGGGACATCAGGCTTGAATCTCCAGATGAATGTAATGTACGGCCCAATGAATATGCAGATTTGAACGTGGGAGAGAATGACTGGTTGTCTCATGTGTCACAGATCAGCAATAAAGGGAAGGTTGATGGCAGCTGGCAGCTTGATGAAGTCCCTGTGACCTTTTTAGGCTTCTTTTCAAAACATGAAGATCAAGACAATGTCAAACCTCGTGCAGTTATTGGGGTATTCCCTGTTTTCAGTGAGCAGAAAGCGGACTCACTCAGTATGCAGAAGCATGCTATGTATGTGGTCAGGGAAGCTACTGCTTTCGTAAACCCCGGCCAGATACCTGTCATTGAAGGTGACTGTCCGTTGTATGCCAGGCAGAAAAAATGTCAATGGCTGTTCCCAGAGGAGATAGGTGAGGATCGAATGGTGTGTATGATTGGATTCCTGCATCTTGAAATGTGCACCCAAGAAGCTGGTGGTAAGCTTATGGGTGGTTCTGGTTGGGAGCGAATGTTTCACCTCGCAAAGATATTCACACCCGGTGTAGCATCATCCCTACTTGGTGGGAAACATGTCAAGAGGACGCGACAGGCATATCTTCTCACTCTAGCTTGGCTTGAGATCCTCAGAAAGAATGCTTATGAGATTTACTGTCAGCAGACTGGGCCCCATGAGTCATTTGAAATGTGGGAACAGAGGATTCTTTCACAATCTCCAACTGCGCGCTATTGGGGTGAAATCGTTCGGAACTTTCTCTTGACAAGCTGTCAATTCGTTCGGAACCAACGAATCGGTAACTGGCCTGGTACACTGTGTTCTATCGATGAGTTGTGCAGTTACTTTTTTGCCCTAGGACATACAAATTATTGTCGGTGGGTCCCCGTATTTCTGAGAGACATGTCTCAGCTACCCAGGCAGCATCCTTCAATCCACAACAAATTCATGGAAGGCCATTTTGTGGTCCAGCGTAGTGAGAGGAAGTTCAGTATGATGGGTTTAGATCAGAGCCAAGAACATAGTATCCAACTACTCAAAGAAGACAGTGGTCCAAAAGGTCTCTATGGCCAGGCTGAAGAGAAAGTCGTTATTGAGCTTTCAAGGTCAGAAGTTCTGCGTGTTATAGATGAGTATGAATATGCAAGTTTCCACACAACATCATCAGATAACACGGAACACCCGGAAAGTTCGGTATCAGAGCAGAAAAAATTTCTGAATCAATTGAAATCTCTCCTCGATCTGGTGAATCAGGGACTCATTATCAACCCTTATGATGAAACTAGTGGTCAGCTGGTGACATTAGATACTGGTGAATATATGGACCCCGAAGTTAGTAAGAGTTTACGGTCATTACCCGAAAGGGGCAAGCATTTATATTCCACTTTCTTGAAGGAAAGGCTTGTGGAATGCACCGTACCCCTGAATGATGTTATTCCCAAGGCAAATATATATACCTTCCTTAACCCACCCCCAGCCAACCTGGACAAAGGCCGAGACAAACTCATGTCAAGTAAAGCAACTGCCGCAATAGTTACCCAGATGTTCGTTTCACTGCAAGCCCGGCCTGATTCAAACATGGATGAGTTTTTCATGCACGAGAATGCACGTGATCCGCCAGCATTATCCGATAGAGGTAAGCTACGGAGTGGGACAAAATCTCAAATTCTCAATTGTTTACCAGCTATTCCTGCACAAGGGAAGAATTCAGCAGCTAGACAAGCTTCAGTTGTCATCTTGGATATGCCTGCTGTAGTCCATGTAATCAAACCACAGAAAGCGGATCTGTTTGGAGAATATGCTCGATTGCAATTATTGCCATACATCGAATCTCTGATTAACACGAACACCACAAGGGTTGATGCGATCTATGACTGTTACCCCGAAGGCAGTTTGAAGAATCAGACGCGAGCAAAACGCCTCGGTGAGACAGCAGTTAGGTTGATACGGGTGTCCGAGAACGTCCCTTTACCTAAAGGGAAGAATTGGCAGGCATTCTTGAAAGTTAGTGAGAATAAAGACGAATTTTTCAAGTTCCTGTCTGCTGAACTGCTGAAATTAACATCAACATCCGAGTACCAGTTGTTAACGACATCAGGAGAATATGTACTATGCAATAAGGATGTTAGCTTATGTGACATATCTCCATCGAACCACGAGGAAGCAGACACGCGCATGATGCTTCATCTCAACCATGCAGTCTCACAAGGTCACAAAATAGCTTTTCTTCGCACGGTTGATTCTGATGTCGTCATTCTGTCTTTGCACCATTTCGCAACATTCCGTGACCTTGGACTCAGTGAGCTGTGGATTGGGTTTGGAATTGGAAAGGCATATAAAGATATGCCAATTCATGAGATAGCTTCACAACTTGGACCTGATTACTGTAAGGCCCTGACTTTCTTCCACGCCTTCACAGGTTGTGATGTAACATCCAGCATGCTCGGCATTGGGAAGAAGACAGGATGGAATGCATGGATGAATTTTCCCGCATCAACTGAAATGATGATAGAATTGACTGAGAATCCGCAAGTCTTTTCAGAGGATTCCCCTCATATGCAGCATATCGAAAAACTCACCATACAGATGTACAGTAACAGTTGTGTCAGTACACGTGTCAATGATGCGAGACGGCATATGTTCACACATGGCCTTAAGTCTATGGAAAACATCCCGCCCACCAAAGCAGCTCTGTATCAACATGTAAAAAGGGTAATTCTTGTGTCATCTTTCATTTGGCATCGTGCTCTGCAGAAACACTTATGTGTGCCAGACCCATCACAGTACGGATGGGAGTGGAATCCACGTCTCAATATTCTGGTCCCATTTTGGACTCACCTAGGAGACGCAAGTGCTGCATGTGCACTGATGCTCCACTGTAGTTGTGCCAAGGCCTGCAAGGGCAATTGCAAATGCTTGAAAGCTGGATTAAGGTGCACACCTTTGTGTAAGTGTGAAGGTGGCTGTTGTAACAATATTGAGTAGTATACTGTCATGTTAGGACCAGTCATCTCCTATTCTGGTATTTTTTTTTCCATTTTCGGCCAGTTAACACATGTCATGTTTCTAGTTGAGTTGATTTTGCTAACAAATGTTCATCCCATGTGGCTTGCTACATTGTCCGGGGTATAGGAATACAGTTTTAGATTTCGGAAAATAGTCTGTTATTTACTGCACAAGACGGTGTTAATTCATGCATAGCATGATACAATATCCCCAACTATTTTGCCTCTGTACAACAGTTGATACCTTCGTTCACCCGTGTGTTCATCTATGGTATCCTTGTCTTTCTCTGGCCATAGGCCACATGTGACTAGTCAGTTCCTACTCCATAGCAAATCAACTTGGAAATCCTTCATCTTGTAGCGCACTCATGTCTCAATGAATCCATACCTGAGTTGATCTAATAAATCTAACGTAAGGTATCAAATTGCCATACCGGATCATATTTCGATAAGTTATTCGCTAAAACATTTCGACCACTCATCGACATCAAAGGTCATGTTTTGGCTCCCAGTGGTGGCTATATCTCTATATCCCTGGTAAAGTAGCATACCATGAGGGATGGGCATTAAGTGTCGGCAACATTAATCCTGACTTGGAACACACCACATCTTAACTGGCCGAAAATGAAGAATACTACTTGTAGTCAAAAAATATTCCTGTACCTCGAATGACTGCAAACATACACTCACCCCTTCTAGTCCCATTTTGCCAATGTTCTATACTGGCAAGATAACATTGTATAATTAACAACGGGAACTAATGCATCCCGAGTTCATTCCAGCACTGCCCTTGCTGGCAGACGTGTCGCTATGGTGTTGAGATTGAACCAGAACTCCTCTAGAAATTTGATAGTTTTATTTTCTTAGAAAATAAATCTATCGAAAATGCCGGAAGTTGAGAATAGACTGTCACTTTAATTGGATTATCAAATGTCCAAGTATCCCCACTGCTGCATACTATCGAGTACCCTTGTTCATGTGTTGACAGGAATCTCTCATACCATGTTCATTTGACCATTGCATTCCCGAGAAACATTCAACACTAATTTATCTACGGACGGACGATCATACTGACAGTCAGACACACAGACGCACACATCGACGGAAATTCTGATCCCATTATCCATTAATCTTCCCCCCAACTTGTTCCAAGGGCTTCACTCCATCATTCACATCAATTACAGCACATGTATGGTGTTAGGTTTGGAGCTTCAGTTGTGCGATCGGCGAAAATAGCTTTTTTTCGATCCGCTTGGCGGCCATTTTGGATTTCGCTGCTAGTGGTGGCTAGAGGATGGTGCCAACTTGTAGCCGATCGATTTTGAAATCTCTGATGCCTACCCTTACATCATGCCAAATTTCAGGAAGGTATCACCAAGTGCACAATTCTAGCGAATTCCTCCCCCGCTATGACCTATATACATATTATTCATCGAACTCAGAAATTTCCGACCGGACAGTGTTTCTGTGGTTGTTATAAGAATCCGAACTGCGATTACACAAACCTGAGCAAGAGAGTCCTGCCTTCTTACACCCACACCTTTTTGTACAAGCACTCTTGCAACCACAACTGATCAGATTCAGTAGGTTATCGGGGGCACATGGCTTTGTGGCTGCAGTCGGTACAAGAAGTCCATTGCCTAGCGACCACCCCCAATCCGTCGGAGGAAGCGAAGTGCCCAGCCATTGTTGGACCTGGAGATAACATCTGTAGACATGTTGTTGTGCAGCATCGCTGCTTGGTGGGAGTGAGGCTAGGTCGATGGGTTTATTCAGTTTAGATTTTGCTACCTAACGCTTGTAAGTGACATATCTATATTGGTCGAGAGAGGAAACAGTTTTACTCCCGTATAAGATCAGGAGAAGTTGTTCCCCGGCAGCGGCTACTGCACTTGGTGTACTGTCATCCGCCAAAATTGTGTTGACATACTGTTGTGAGTCGCTAGTAACATCGGAGACAATTGTACTGAATACTTTCTTCTTACCAACTCGAAAGAGTGCAGAAGTAGTGTCACAACCACTTATAGAATGTGCTACAAGGAGGTTGCTTCTATGGTCACCCATTTTGGTTGCTATTTCACTAACTGAAACTAGTAAGTTTGGGGTAATGGAATACATCATGTGAATATTACATCCCGGTTGAACTCGAGAGGTAAGAATGACTAACAAGTCTGTGTCTGTTCCCACAACGACAACATTGTTGTCATCTTGAGCGATGTCAAGTGCAGTTTCGGCTATCAGTACATCAGCATCAGCCTTGCTTGGACTGAATATTGATAGCAGATAGCTCCTGCATTAGAAGATCGATCAGTTGGGTTTTGTTCTTGGCATTTGCAAGGAAATCGGATTGGGGTGTGGTGGCTGGTAACTCGGGTGAGATATTGATATCAATGGAATACCTGTCTTTGGATCTACGGGCTTGTTCCATGCCCTTTGTCGACATTGTACAAGTATAACCATCAAAAACAACCACGACGTTCGCCCCAAAATGTCTCACTAGATAATTGGAATATGATGTACATATGTCCTTATATGACGACTGTTTAGGCCATACAACTGCCCTCAATAAAAATCCACTATCTACAACAAACAGAGAATGTTCTGGGATTTTAGTTTGCTCGGAACCGTATGTTTTGAGGATCTTACCGAGCGTGCTTTTCTGTGTCTTCCTCATTCCAGCAGAATCAAACAATGCTGGTGGTTTCGGGGCGAGTTCATATTTGAGATACTCTTCCTTCTCTGCTTGTGACTGAATAACACATGTGATGCGGTTGAACAGAATTGTGGGGTCAATCACTACCTTACTTCCACGGACTTTGATGCTATTTGCCATCGATGCGAAAGACTTCACAGTGTCAACACGTCGTAGTTTGATGCTGTTGAACGTTTTGCTTACAACATTCGATACGCAACATTCACCAATTTTGCGAACTTGGTCACAGTTCACAGTTTCGTCGGCCACAAGTCCGGTCGCTATAGAGACTAATTGTAGTGGATCTCTATTCTGAAAGGGGGAATGCACTCTGAGCCAGTTCAATAATTTGGTGATATCATTGGCATCAGTCAATTGTGAACTTTGACGGAGATCCCGATGTTGTTCGCCATGACCAGTGTGAACATGAACAAAATTTTCGTGAGCATTACATATCGGAAGGCAAAGAGGTAGTCCATGTACCCATTTCGCAACAGTGCTATCGGTTATTCCCCTGCCATGTGTGAGACCACCAGGGAGCTTGAACATTCTCATTAAACACTGCTCTATGGTCTGGATCAGAATATATCCCGTCCCAGAATTTATCTGAGCGCCCTATGGTAAAGTAACCTTTCTCAGTGAACAACTTCAAATCATCCTGTTGCATTATTTCTGTTAGCTCATTCATCTGCTGCAAATAGAGATGAGAACTTTTTGCGTATGCAAAATGACCACCTGCGTGAAATACTGGAATCATATTGCGAACACAATATGTGTGGAGTTCCCAATCGCCTGTGCGCTCTGCTCTCAAGAACAACTGGAGAAGACCTATTTGCTCATAGTATTGTACCCAAAGCTTTCCTGTGCGTCCTACGGACGCATTCTGGAGCAGTTCGTGTAATTTTGACAGTAGATGGTTGACACTTTCTTGATTGACAGCGTCAGCTGTTGTACAGTCACTTCTGGCAAGTCCACAGAATATTTCATTGACTTCTGTGCAGTCTATGTTATCTAGTGTTCGGCTTTCTTCAAACACAAGTTTTGTAATGGCAATTTGTGTTAGCAAATGGGCACGAACTGCTCTTGAATATGCATGACCACTGATCAAATGATGGATTGACCCACCAGCATAAACAGTCCCCCAAAGTTCATCCAAGCCGCTACCAGCCATGATCGAACCAATTGCCCCTAAATATGACATAATCATATGGAAGCCGCCGAGTCTAACGAAAACTTTTGTCAACTTATCTGACGAAGACACAATCTCCACTGCTTTGATATAAAGTGGTTGGTCAAACGTCACTGGATGATGCTATAATACCGTATTTGAATGAGAAAAGTCGATGCCGTTTGAATTTGAGTTTAGGGGGTATGGTTAATATTTCACACGTTTCACAAGTTCATTATGGAATAAATGACTATTGTTATATATCATTATAAAGCCACTGCTTTTCTGCAATTTTTGATATATAATTTAACTCCCAAAGTAGTCGTAGATTTGATTTAATGGACGTTGTGTACCGTTGTGTGTATGAAAACAATAATTTTTTTTTCGTAATTTTGTACATTTTCGTGAATATTTCACCATTGAGTGTGAGGATTGGTACAAAGTTGGCAATTTTTGTTGGGGATATGTATTCTCAATATAATTCAGCACGATATTTATGATTCTCACCCTACTAAGGCGAATAAGAATGAGAAATATGGAGCTGGGTCGAATTTTTTTTTAAATTTTTTTTTCATCAAAAAAATGCTATAACTAAAAAAGCTCAACTCGGATTCGCGGGGACTTTTCACACTTTATCCGCAATGTGTGTCCCGGAAACATATAAAAAAATCAGCTTTCTCCGATTTTTTTCCTTACTTTCTCATTTTTATGTCTAATGTGCCTGGACTAACAGTGAGCCAATTTATCGTCTGGGTACCTCTTTCTGTTTAGTTTTGAGACCCTGATTCTGATTGAGGCTCACAGAGGGTAAATTTAGTTATGCTACCCTCCACAGCAGGGTAGCATCACTAAATTCACCCTCTGGGGACCTCATTTTGCAGATGACAGTTTGCTTATTTTCTGACTTGCCCACGTGTACGTGTAACCGGAAGATTGTTCAAAAGTTATTCCTGGCCAGTAAGTATAAGAAAGTACCTTGACATGGAGAGTGCTGATCCATTCATTGAGCCCATAACACTTATAGCTATCAAAATAGGAACCAACATGGTGATCACTCTCAACTCTGTATGTTCTGCAAAAGTCTGAAAAATGGAAATAAATTCAAGTGAAATATATACATCTAGCTGATTTCTGCACACTGATGTGTAAGACAATGGCTTAACCCTTTACCTAACATGGAAAGCAGATGACACTTGCAAAAAATATTCTTGAATAACTAATTTTTTTCATTTTTTGTCTCAAAAACATAGGTTATGACCCGTCGTTGGAACGAGCTCGACGAGCTCGTTCCAACGAGGGGTCATAACCTATGTTTTTGAGACAAAAAATGAAAAAATAATGAAAATTAATTGCCGATTTTTTAGAACAGCGCTGGCCGGTTTTGGCCGTTATGTTGGGTAAAGGGTTAACCATTTACCTAACGAATTGGCCACATCTGCCCACACAATTTACAAATTGAGCAGTTGAAAAAAAAAATTTCAGACAGTTTCAACAAAACCATATCATGTGACCGCTCATTCAAATGAGCTCATCAAGTTTGTTCCAATGAGGAGTCGTATGATATGGTTTTGATGAAGTTTTTTGAAAATTTTTAAAAACAATAATTAAAATAATAAATTTTGATATCAGGTGCATTGGGAAAAGAGTTAAAGTTGTTGCAAATGTTATAGGCATAAGGCAATGTAACCTCACAGTGTGCTAGGGGGAGGGGGGGGGAGGGGGTGTTCAATGCTTTTCTCCCAATTAAACTGTAAAAACTCTGGAGGTCCCAGAATGCTATCTTAGATATTCTGACATCAATTTTGACAATGTGTGCCTAGCAGGTCATGATTGCAATTTTTAGTGGAGCCCCTATCCACCCTACACTTTGTATTTGACTCTAGAAAGAACATGTAGGGCCTTCAGCAATCATGAAAATATGTAGGAACCATCTTAGTATATTTTGTACTGTACATCCAATGTCATGGCCTTCAGCAAAATGCATCACACGTTATAGAGATGGCCAATATTCTAAGAACTAAACCAATGCTGATAGCATGATGATACCAAAAAAAACGAACCAAACCAATCTTTGAATATAATGAAAGTGTCAATGATACTGTAGCTTAACTTGTGTGTTGTGTTTGATGAAAAGGATAATGTTCAATGTTTATGAAAGGATTATGAAATAAGACAAGAATTGTGATAATTGGGAATATGTTCATTTCTGTTCCCTGTATGCTATGTTTTTGATAAAATAATATGAGGTGTACACTGTACTAAAGAGCTGAGGGGTGGGTTAATATGACCTCACAGTTAATGTATGTGGCCCTCACAGTTAACATATATCAATGAAAGTTACCAAGTTACAGTGAAATTATTCCAAAACGAGTCATCCTGTCAAGTTACATTGAAATCCCTTCAGAAATATGGCCTGTAGACTGTGCTAAAGGTTTTCGGGCTTCGGGCCCCTGTAGCCGTCAGTTTCCCAATTGCGTCCAAAGGGGACGTTCTCATCTAGACATTATATGAAGTCAACCTACCAAGTTACAATGAAATCCCTTCATAAATATGACCTGTAGACTGTACTAAAGGTTTTTGGGCTTTGGGCTCGGGCTGCCATCATGGTTGAATGATTGCAGCCAAAAGGGGACATTCTCAACTGGGCATCATCTGGAGTGATCCTACGAAGTTACAATGAAATCCCTTCATAAATATGACCTGTAGACTGTGCTCAAGGTTTTCGGGCTTTGGGCCCCTGAAGCCGTCACAGTTGACCAATCACAACCAAAAGGGGATGCCATCATCTAGGCATTATATGGAGTCAAACTAACAGGATACAATGAAATCCTTCCACAAATATGACCTATAGACTATGCTAAAGGTTTTGGGCTCGGGCAGCCATCAAGGCTGAATGATCGTGACCAAAAGGGGATGTTCTCATCTCGACATTACTTGGAGTCATCCTACCAAGGTACAATGAAATCCTTTCATAAATATCACCTTTAGACTGTGCTAAAGGTTTCTGGGCTTCAGGCCCCTGTAGCCGTCACAGTTGCCTAATGGTGTCCAAAAGGGGCTGTTCTCATCTAGACATTATATGAAGTCAATCTATCAAGTTACAATGAAATCCCTTCATAAATATGACCTGAAGACTGTGCTAAAGGTATTCAGGCTCGGGCAGCCATAATGGTTGAATGATCGCAACCAAAAGGAGATATTCTCATCTGGGCATCATCTGGAGTGATCCTACGAAGTTACAATGAAATCCCTTCATAAATATGACCTGTAGACTGTGCTCCAGAGTTTCGGGCTTCGGGCACCTGTAGCCATCACAGTTGACCAATCACGACCAAAAGGGGATGTCATCATCTAGGCATTATATGGAGTCAACCTAACAAGTTACAATGAAATCCTTCCATAAATATGGCCTATAGACTATGCTAAAGGTTTTTGGGCCTCGGGCAGCCATCAAGGCTGAATGATCGCGACCAAAAGGGGACGTTCTCATCTAGACATTATTTGGAGTCATCCTATCAAGCTACAATGAAATCCCTTCATAATTATGACCTGTAGACTGTTCTAAAGGTTTTTGAGCTTCGGGCCCCTGTAGCCGTCACAGTCGCCCAATCGTGTCCAAAAGGGGACGTTCTCATCTAGACATTATATGAAGTCAACCTACCAAGTTACAATGAAATCCCTTCATAAATATGACCTGTAAACTGTGCTAAAGGTTTTTGGGCTTCGAGCTTGGGCAGCCATCATGGCTGAATGATCGCAACCAAAGGGGACAATCTCATCTGGGCATCATCTGGAGTGATCCTATGAAGTTACAATGAAATCCCTTCATAAATATGACCTGTAGACTGTGCTCAAGGTTTTCAGGCTTCGGGCACCTGTAGCCATCACAGTTGACCAATCACGACCAAAAGGGGATGTCATCATCTAGACATAATATGGAGTCAACCTAACAGGTTGCAATGAAATCCTTCCATAAATATTTTTTTTTTTTTGCCTATGCTAAAGGTTTTTGGGCTCGGGCACCCATCAAGGCTGAATGATCACGATCAAAATGGGACGTTCTCATCTAGACATTATTTGGAGTCATCCTACCAAGTTACAATGAAATCCCTTCATAAATATGACCTGTAGACTGTGCTAAAGGTTTTCGGGCTTCGGGCCCCTGTAGCCATCACAGTTGCCCAATCACGTCCAAAAGGGGACTTTCTCATCTAGACATTATATGAAGTCAACCCACCAAGTTACAATGAAATTCCTCAATAAATATGACCTGTAGACTGTGCTAAAGGTTTTCGGGTTTTTGGGCTCGGGCAGTTGTCACGGCTGGCAGATCATGCCCAAATGGAGAAATTCTCATCTAGACATCATAAAGAGTCATCCGCCCAAGTTACAATGAAATCCCTCCATATTAAACATGACCTGCAGACTGTGTTAAAAGTTTTTGGGTTTCAGGCTTGGGCAGCCATCACGGTTGACAGATCATGCCCAAAAGGGGACGTTCTCATCTAGGGATTATACAGAGGCATCCTACCAAGTTACAATGAAATCCCTTCATAAATACGACCTGTAGACTGTGCTAATGGTTTTCGAGTTTTGGGCACGGGCAGCCATACCAGTTGACCAATCGCGACCAAAAGGGGACGTTCTCATCTAGACATGACCCCAAACCTGCATATGAAATTTTGTCATGATTAGACAAGAACTGCAGGGTGTAGCCCGTGCTAAAGGAAAGTGTGAACAGACTCACAGACTAATAGACTTCCGCACGTGTGATGGCAATAGCTTATCTTGACTTTGTCAAGTTAAGCTAAAAATCATATGTATTTTCAAATTTTTTTACATTCACTATTTATAAGATGTTGTTGAGGCTTGATAGTAGTTCAAGTGTTAATCTTCATGAAAGAAGTGAAGAGGCGGCGGAACCAGGGGGCACAGGGGACACATGCCCCTCCACTTTTTTCACAGACATGTTGTGAGGTTACACAATGATTTAAAATGGGTGCACACAGGCATTTCAATATTCAAGCATTCCTGTAATATATTATTTGCAAATCCATGCAATGTTTGGTAAAAGAATCCCACCTTCGGCTTTGGTCGCTTGGTCCATTTCTTCTAATTCACCCATCTTCCAACCCGAAGGCTAGACTTCGGGTTGGAAGATGATTGAAATAAAAGAAATGAACAGGACAGTGACCACGCCATGGCATGCTCATCTAAATGAGAGACTACAGTATGTCACTGTACATTTACTGATATACTATTGTAACTTTTCTCCCACTGGGCCGAACTAATGTAGCCTTTAAAAGTTGTTCCCCTGCACTTTTATCAAGCTTCCACTGCCTCTGAAGAAGTGACTGATTTTCTTTTCAGTTATGTTAACCATTAAGGGACAGGAGATCTGTTCTGAATTCCCACTAGACTACAAGCTATAAATGTCCAGTTGGTTAGCAGTGTTTTCTAGTCAAATCTTGGCTGCTTGTCAAGGCAGCCAAGACTTGACTAGAAATCAATGCTCAGATGATTTGTCTCTTGTTAGCAGGACCTCGTAATGATGACATGTCAAGGGCACATGCTCTGAGATCGCAAAAGCCTGAATTTAGAACAAGTTACAAAATTTCTAGGGATATGATTTGTGTTGACAGAAGAGTGGTAATGTGGAGCATATTCTGTATTATTCATCTTATTATGTATTTTGTTAGTGTGAATTCCCCTTTAAGAAGTATTAGCAAATCAAGGTGGTCAAATCAGATACTGAATACAGAATTGATAGTCAAACTTCAATGTTAGGCTTAAAAAGTTAAAACTCTGTTTCTCAGGCCCTCCCACATGGTCCTTTTGGCTGCCACGTGCTCTCTTTTTAGTCTATGCTACATTAACTCAAAACAACTACCACGTACTGTGCGAATAACCAGTCTGTTGCTAGCAGGTTTATTTGCAATCTTTACAAACATGTCGTTGTTACAAAACTGAACAAAATCCCCAGTAACACTGACACAGCCAGCCAGGAAAAAACATAGATAAAAAACTTTTGTTTTATAGACAAGAATAACTATGAAAACCTGTGTCCCACACTCAAGTGCATGTGCCAGCTACAGGGAAAGCCGTGGAACAAAGCTTAATCACCACTTATAAAACAGATAAATATCATACGTATCCTATTTTAATAGGAAAATCCAGTATGAACCTGCTGAAAGAATTGGCTAAAGTGATCACAAAAAAGCATTCAATTGCATTCAGTAAACAACTTAAAGCTCATTGGTCAGCTTAATTATTCACTGACCAATGACTATTCCAAATAAGGCCATGCCAAAACATAATGATGTTTATTAATGCCGCCTAGACAAAAGTTTCGCGCCATTCTGCGAAACGCGTGCAACTATAATAACCAATGCAAACTTAAAATAATAAAAATTAAATGGTTTATGTCTGACATTTTACCCAAGTTAATGAAATTGATTAATTAGTCCCTTGAGTGCAACAAGGTTGAAATACACCACCACCCATACTGTTCTGTAGATGATGGGGGGGGGGGGGGGGGGGGGGGGGGGGGGGGGGGGTAGCTCAGTAGGTAGAGGTGCAGAATGCAAGCTGAGAGGTCCTCAGTTTGAATCCCACCTGCCCCAACCACGTTGTGACCTTGGGCAAGACACTTCACCCCCATTGCCCACATTGGGGTTCAGTGACGTTGTGTACTAAGCCATACAGCACGTCGATGGTGCACCTGTCTTCAACCAATGACAACCCTGCTTGTGTGGAGTTAGTATGTTGGGGAGCTGACAGTTGCTTGCCATTGCTCAGTGGTTCTCATAGGGTACTCTGGCTTCCTCCACCCGTAAAACTGCCATGGTCATGATTAGCCATTGTGCAGAAATATATGACCTTAAACACCAATAAATAAATATGTAGATTATGAGGCCTAAAACATAAAACAAACCAAGAACATGAACATTTGATTGCAAAGAAATAATTATAAATATAAACAAGAAGAATGTTACTAAGGTAACACATGCCCCCCCCCCTTGTGACCTTCACCTTGCAAATACGGTGGAAACTAGTATACGCGACACACCTTCTGACTGTCCTTAACATTTGTAAAAAGTTTAGCAATTGTACTATGATTCATTTCTGAGTTATGGCTGAGACACGAATATTGACCGATTTTTAGTGTGACCTTGACAAGTGACCTTGACCTTGAAGGTACGAACCCGGCTATGGTGTGTGACACATCCTCCCATGGTCCTTTATAATTGTATGAAGTTTGATGACTGTGGCCCTAACCGTTTTCAAGTTATTGGCTAGGACACACACACACGGATGGATGGACGGACGGACACATGCACACTTCAATCACTATATGCCACCCGACCTAAGTCGGGGGGCATAAAAATAAAATGAATAAATGCCTGCCCACATGCAATTTGACAAAAAATGGGCTAAGAAACAGAAAATCTACTTTGTGGGGCTTTATTCATGTTTATTCACAATACAAGAACACCAAATAATAAAAAAAAACTA